>VWZU01009518.1:196963-249584 GCA_013397095.1 Sterrhoptilus dennistouni
TTTTTTTTTTAGTAACTGTAGTTAAAGATATATTTATCTGAACTTAGCAGTCTGGAATTAGTTTATTGCTTTCAAGTCAATAATAATTGCATGAATTATCCCTGAGCTGAAAGTGTATGCTACTATACAAAAACAGAATAATTCATACTTTGCTGCCCAGCAAGGTCCTCAAAATACATTTGCAATATCACAATATACTGAAAAAATCCTGTCTTACATGCAGTTCTTATTCTAAAATGGCAGTGAACAAAATGTTTACCAGAAGGTGAAAAATAAGGTTCTGCTTCCTTTTTAGTTGAAACTTGAAGTATAAAGGCAGGGGTACAAGGTTGATCAGGGAATGGTCAACTTTTCATGCAACAAAGGAGGCTAAGCAAGGTAGGTGGCAAGTTAATATGAACTCTTAAGAGGCTTGCTGTATAAACACTTAAAGGAAGGGACCCGACCCAGGGAAAATCTATTTTTTGAGTACAAAGAACAAGGTCACTATGAGATCAATGTGAGGCTCTGGACTAGTTTTCCACTGTAAATAAAATTTAAAATAATATATAAAAATAGTAATTAGCATACCATTCAAATTTTATATAAAAACATCTGTATAATGAAAGATGCCTATTAAAAGCAAAGCTTGGACCTGGTAATTCAATGATTTATTTTCAACTCTGTTTTTGTTTATTGTGTTGTTAGGTTTTTTTGCATCAGTAGTTCTTCATGTGCACTGCACACATTCAGTTATAGTGAGTATGTCACTGTAGTGGTTTGACCCTGACTGGACAACAGGCACCCACCAAAGTTGTTCCTTCACTTCCCTTCTCAGCTGGACAGGGGAGAAAAAATATAACAAAGGTTCATGAGTTGAGAGAAGGACCAAGAAGCATCACTCATCAAATATCATCAAAAGCAAAATAAACTCAAATTGGGGAAATCACCTGAATTTATGGCTAATCAAAATCAGAGCAAGATAATGAGAAATATAATAAAGCTTAAAAACATTTTCCCTTCTTCCCTCCCTCCTTCCCAAGTTCTACCTTCTCCCCCTCAGCAGCGACAGGGAATGGAGGTTACAGTCAGTTCATCACACATTGTTCTCCCACTGCTCAGGGAGAGCCAGTGTGGTGTCCCTCCCACTGGAGGCAGTCTTCCAGAAACTCTTTAATGTGAGTTCATCCCACAGGCAACAATTACCCATGAACAATTACCCATTGTGGGTCACTTTTCAATGAGCTTCAGTCCTCCAGGCACAGCCTGCTTCAATGAGGGTACCCCATGGGGTCACAAGTCCTACCAGTAAGCCTGTTCCAATGTGGACTCATGTCCCCACAGGTCTGCAGGTCCCTGCCAAGAGCCTTCTCCAGCACAGGTTTCCCGTGTGTCCACAGCAGACTTCCAGGCATTGGTCTCCTCCACAGTCTGCAGGTGGATCTTTGCACTTCCATTAATGTGTCAGGGGGACTGCCTGCTCCTCCGTGATCTTCACGATGGGCTGCACAGGAATCTCCTCTCTGGCAGCTGGAGCAATTCCTCCTCCTCCTTCTGTGCTGACCTTGGTGTCTGCAGGGCTGTTCCTGTCACACATTCTCAGCCTGCTCTTCTTAACTGCAATTAAAAATTACAACTGTTCAATAATTTTTTCCCCTTCTTAAATATGCTATCAAGGAGGTGTTACTGTCATTCCTTATTGGCTTGGTCTTGGGCAGCAGTGTGTCCATCCTGGAGCCAGCTGGCATTGCTTCTGCTGGACAGGGGTGAAGAGTCTGGCAACTTCTCACAAAAAACACCCCTTTTCCCTCCCTGCTATCAAAACCCAGCCACACAAGACCAATACAGAAACCAAAGAGAAGGGGTTCAATGTGTGGCCTTAATTAATTTTTAAAACAGGTTATTTCATTCTTAACAAAGGTTGTTCTCCATTCAGTCTCAGATTAGTATGCAAATTGCATTACACTTTTTTTTTTTTTAATTGAAGCCACAATGCCTTAATTTAACTAAATGTCAGGAAAATAGATTTATTTTCCTGGAAGGAAGATGGATAATTAAATCTTTCATGAAAATGATTAAGTCTTATTGAAAAAAACTGGTGCAAAACATTCACTTGTAATTGACTGAAAGAGTGCTGTACTAAGAGACTATAGATCAAAACATTTGGCATGCACAACTGAGATGGGCCAAACAAGAAAAAAAATAGTACACAAGAGGTAGACATCCCCACATAATAAGTCATCTCTACTCTTTTGTGAGTCTTCAAGAGCATGACAGCAAATATCATTAGGAATGACACTGCCAAATCAACATGTCCCTATAATTCCAGTTTTCATGATGTGGGGTTCCTATTACCATTTCCCCTAAAATAGGTATAAAAACAGGAGGAAAAAAGCAAAACCCATTAAAAAATATTATTGTCATGATCTCACTTACAACTCCTATTAAAAAGCCCTCTTGTTTCTATGGAATGGTAAGAATATGCTGATTCTCTTATTCTCCTTTTACCCCCTTCTTTGCCTTTGCTGTTGGGCAGTGTCAGGCTACTGCTGCTCTGGGAATTAGCTTACAAAGGCTGTTTTATTGCTCTTCACTGAACACCTTCCCACAGGGACCTTTAGTGTCACCTCGGTAATGTAACTAGCTGCCCCTAGTCCAATGCCTGGAATACAACATTTATTTTTACCTTTGATTTGATTTCATATGCTCATGATGTCAGAAGACATTTGCAAAAGCTTGGCTTGAATTCTCATTTTTGTTATGTTGTATATTCTGACTGGAATAATTTAAAGTTTAGGTGGTGATAAAAAAGAAAAGAGAGGGTATCTCTGAAAAAAAGAAATCCTAGTGTGTTTTCAAAAAATGACTATGCTTACTTTTAAGTTTGACATGTATTTAGTTGAAATAATAGTGTGCAGACTGGTTCTAAACAAAGCACAAGTTTTAGTGCCCAAGGCAAAAAGCATATCAGTTTCCTCATTATTGCACATTGAGAGAAGCAGAACTAAGTAAGGGGAGCATAGAGGCATCCTTTTAAATTTAATTCTGTATCACTTTTAAACCACTGAATTTAAACCATAGACATGGGAACCTAGCATTGGATTGAAATTGAATATTTATTTCATAACACAGATAGATATGAATATTCTTAGATAAGTTTTTGGATCTGTTGCAATCAGTTGTTTGATCATGTCAGAAGGCAAATATTGAATTTGTTTTTGATTTGGATGCTGATATTTTTAGAAATCTCCAATTGAATTAAAAATGACAGCATAGTTGTCTTTATTGTGCAAGATATTAATTTCAAACTTGCAAATGGAAGAAGGTTCACTGTAGAAAGATGTTAGATCAGTCGTGGTGGATACCTAATACAGAATGTCACAGAATATCCTGAGCCGTAAGAGATCCACAGGGACCTTTGAATTCCAGCTCCTGGCTCTGTATGGGTGTAGTGGTTTAGGGCAAATCTGGGAGGAAATCTCCTAAGGGGCCCTCCCTACCATCCCCCAACTGGTTCAGGAAAAAGAAACCTCCTCAGAGAGAAGTAGAAAGATCCCTGTTTATTAGACAGGCAAAGCACTCCCCGGCACAGTAAATTGAACAATACCCGATGACAAGAACTTTGTGCCGCTCTGAAGAGATGACAGATTTAGGAAAGAAGCCCCTCCTGGAGGTGGTTGCTCTGTCTCAGTCCCTCTGGCGCTGGGAAAGGTGGCTGCACAGATCTCGGTGGGTTCCAGGTGTAATCCCCCACGGCTCTCCCCCGGGTACTCAGTCCAGAGAGATTTTTAACAGTTCCAAGGGAAGGCGAAAAAAGGAAAAAAAAAAAGAAAGAAAACAAAAAAAAGAAAAAAAACCAGGAGGAGAAGGAAAAATGAAGTTTCTCTCCCCTCAGCTACTCCACACTAACTAACTGAAAAAAAAGGGAAGAAAAAAAAGGAGCTCTCTGTCCCGCACCATGTGTTCTGACTCCTATTCTCAAGGCCAGCTGGCAGAGGAGAGTTTCTGAAAACAAACTGCATGCTTTTCCCTCCCCCCTGCTCCCAGACCCAACACCAAAGGCACAAAGGGCAATATCCAGCACAAACCCAACAGACAACTGGGGATACAAACATCATAACATCACCCTGGGACAATGGGACAGCCCAAGAATCACACCACGCACGTGAGAGCGTTGCCTGAGTCAGGAGAAATAAAAGCTTTGTAACCCTACAGTGTTGTTGATTTTGGGTCTCCCAGAACTGCCCTTTGGGTTGCTTGTTTGCTAAGTTTGGATTAGTCTGATTAAAAAACAAACAAACAAACAAACAACTACATTGCATTGTACAGAATAATAACCAGTGTCTATACATATATTATTCACTCTCACTGGTCCATAAAAGTTAGTGACCATTAAATACTTCACTGCAACATTGGCTTCATCCTGCCATTTCTGACATATAGAATATGTGAGATAGTGCTGCACTTTTGTTTGACGAGGGATCAGACTTTTTTCTTGCCCAATTTGAAAGCACCTTAATTCATTAAGACTGAGGCGCCTGCACAGTCACTTTCTCTATTTCAGTTTCCTTTGCTTCAGAGGGTTAAGGGCTTTCCTTACCTTTTTCATAATTTTCACCCACTACATTTTCAGGTATGCGATACAGAAAATCACGTAATGTCCTGGTTTTTTCTCCATTCACTACAGCTGAAATAAGAACTAAGGGAAATTACATTCTTTCACATGTCCAGGTCAAGTTAGAGGCAAGTTAAAGATCTTTTTTTATTCCGAAAAATACTCCCAGAGTAAGCTCTTACCTGCTACTATACTTGATTGTGCAGTGTCAGTGTCTCTCTGCCTTGGCCAGCCCTGACACCCCGACAGCAAAGGGCACAGTTGGTAGCAGGACAAACCTCACCCATCCCTTGGGTTCTGGTTTGCCCAAAGGAATCAAGCAAAGACAGCAGGAAAGAAAGAGGGAGGCTGTTCAGGGTTAATTCATTGGCTTTATTCATCCCCCAGTGGGGATAACCTCAGTTCAGGCTATCTGCTTCAGCAGACACCCCTCAGCAAAAGTGGCCCCTTGGCAGAAGCAGTGAGAAAACACGAAGAACCCCTGAAAGCAACATCTTTTATTGGGGGGAGGAACACAGGGATGGGTTTAACTGAGGACAAATCAGGGTTCATGTGGGTATGGCTCTGCAGGTAAATGACACATATTACAGCAAATCAATAACTCAGGTGGGGAGACAGCTGAAGTCTTGTCCAATCACTTGAGGCCCTCACTGGAACTTTCCAGACATTTGGGAGAGACCCCAAAGTGACAGACAAGACCCAGGGGCTGTATGACTTATGACTGACACATAACTGGGGTTGGGGTAAAACCAAGGGGGGTCGAGTATGGATGACGTGGGGCAAACCATTACAACTTAAAAAAACAATATAAAACAAGGAACAAATACATCCATAAAACGGATAAACCAAAAACACACCACTACATTTGATGATATAATTCATCTTGCTGAAAATTTCAGCACCTGCTGTATGGACACTGTGTGTGATTACAGAAATGCTGAATCTTTATTTACAGATCACAGAATATTCTGAGTTAGAAGGGACCCACAAGGATCAAGTTCAACTCTTAAGTGAATGGCCCATACAGGGATTGAACCCCCAACCTTGGTGTTTTATCACCATGCTCTGACAAACTGAGTAAATCTCTTGATTCGTAGTCTCCTCTTACAATTAATGAAGAGGAATAGGCCATTCTAGGTTCCAGTTCATCTTATTAAAAAAAAAAAAATTGGCTAAAATAAAACAGATAAGCCATGCCTTAGGGTAACATAATTTGTCTCTTTCTTCATTTATTTTCTATAAAAAATTAAATTATTATCTCAGATGAAGACTCACACATTAAATAATTCCAGTATAAGGGCAAGTGAAACTCACTTTTATCCCCTTGATCCTATTTCTTCACTGAAGCCAGAATTTTTCTTATTTTGTCAAATGCATAAATGTTGCATATTTTTGATTTAGTGATACATAGTTCACATGCCTTTCCACAATGAAATGATGCTTCTGTAGTAATTGGGTTTTGTTAAACACATGTTATTGACAGTTTTAATGTTTGACAAAACCAAAATCCATATTTTTTTCCTTTTTTTTTTTTCCCCTGTTGTCATTAATGCAGACACTACAACAATGTAGCCTTAATCTATAAACCAATTTTTAATTCTGTTTGTGGTAACAACAGTTGAACAGTGTAGGGGACTGGCTATTATTCTGTTTTAGTACAGATAAAAATGCCTATCTTCTATATTTAGCCTGAAATATTGCTGAGGAGTTATAGGACAATATTAAAAAGGAATGTATAGACATGTGCTGTTCCTGTGTGGTAAAGAACACTCCACTTCAGACTGACACGCAAAGCATCAGAAGGTCACTTCTTTCTTATAAAGGAAAGTTAGTCATAAAGCTAACATTTTATCTGTATTCCATTAGCTTTTTTATCAAAGACCTGCAGGTATTTTGATGTATTCAACAAAAGATCTATTAAGCTATATAGTGGCTGCAAACACTATGAGGGATTGCGGACAAAATTACCAAAGATGTGCTTCAATACCTCAATTTACTTCAATGCAGTCTATGCTTAACCATAGTCTATGCTCTGTTTTTTTTCAAATTACGGAAGTCTTAATTAACATCTTATGGATCTTTCATGTTGCATGGAAACCTCACATACATTTGTACAATCTTCATGCAAATTTGGCAATTACCACTAAGTCAAGCCATCTTGTGACTAAAGAAATCCCATGCTACGGACTAATTTTATAAGATTTATTAATGAGCTATTTATGGTACCAGGGGTGTTTTCAGGAATAGTTTTCCCAGCCTATGATACTGGGTCAGCCTGATATTTATGGAATGCTTCTGGTTCGCTTGGCAAACCACCTAATGTCTCTGAGCAGCATTATCAAGTCACGTATTTATGCAAAATTTCAGGACATCTAAACTCAATTTTCTTCTGTCTGATTGCTCTCCAGAACACATCAAACAGATTTAGTATACATAGGGAAGCACATATTATCTAAGTACTTCATAAAGATCAATACCTGAAACATGCTTATTTAGAGACATCTCTGCCTCTCAGGCTCATATAAATCTGCTTATTACAGTGGAGTTCTTTCTAATTAACTCCTGAGAAGAATCAAAACTTTAATGTAGACATTAAAAGGAATGCGCTAGTAGTGAATAATTTGCAATCTGTTTAAGCTCTGGCTATTAACTTCATTGCAAAATTATGAGATATATTCACTTATGTGAGGTGTACACACGTAAAAAATGTGAAAAAATAGATTTGCAGGAAAAGAAAAGTATGTAGGCTATGAAGATAATGTAAAAATGGCAAATTATTATTTATTTAGAATATAATTAAGTTTAAAACATAATTAACATAAAGCACATAATTAAGTTTTATAAATGCAGGTAGCAACTGGTTCTATGTTTTATCAAACTTGTCTTTGATGAAGTATTTAAACACTATAAGTAATTTATAAGACTTCATACACTTTATGTCTAAGAGGACTGAGTAATAAAAAAATATTTGATTTTTCTAGTAGCACACAGCTTTCCTGCAATAAGTGCAGCATGCTTTTGTTTGAAATAGGGTATATATACTGGACATAAAGCTTATGCCTTGTTTCCTCACAATCTGCTGTAATGACTAATTATCCGACTTGAAAATCTACAAATATTGTATTCATTTTCTACAATTTAATTTTCTTCTGCTTCCGCTGCCAGTATTGTTTGTATTTATGATTTCTCTGCTATATTAAAAAGCATTATTAGATAACATCTTCCTCAAATAATATGTTTTAAGTCATAGTTTCATATAATTTTAAAATAGTATATATATTTATATCACATTTTTGTTGTTTTCAACACCAATATTTTAGAAACTTGTCTAGATTATCTTAAAAGCTTACAAGAAGTTAGAGATCACTGTAGAAAAAATAGCAACAAAAATATTGTGCTGAATAGTGGGAGATGTCATTTATCTCTGTACAAAACTGAATTTGAGATTTTAAATTATTTTTATAAGGAATCAGACTTCACCTCAAAAAATTATTGATTTTTTTTTTCAATAAATTATTTCTTTTGTACTTCTTAGCAAAGGAGGTAAGGAATCTGGTTTTCAAATTATTTGATTTATAAATATTTTCATGACATTTGTTAGATGGGATGTATCAAAATTAAGTATGTTTCCTAGAAGCACTATTCATCTTGACCAGAGCTTAAGAGGAGTTATTTTCAAATGCTTATGTGAAAAATACGTATAAACAAAAGTTTGGAAGACTAAGGAACTCAATTCAGATGATCACATAGAGGTGCTCAAAGCTATTTAAGATGATGAACTTCCTCTGCTACTCCAGATTCATATCAGCACTCTGTTGAATTTGTGTCATAGATTACTACATGAGGGTAACCAAAATGTTGAAATTCTAGGTGCTTATAGATTGAAAACAAAATTCATATTACTTTTGATACATATTGCAGTATTTTGTATTTCATAGACCAGAAATTTAGAAAGCAAAGGAAAACTCCAAATGTGAATATGGCAAGATTCTAAAATGAAGAAAAACATTGCTTAGAGCAGTTACTAATACATTATGTGCTCTCAAATTTTTACATGAAACACTCAGAAAACTGTGAATTACTGTGATTTGAAAGTGAGTCAACAGAGTAGCAACAATAAAAATACACAGAAATTAACAATTTTTTGTTGTCATTTGATCCTTAATGTTTATAAAAATAGCTTATAATTATGCCTCAAGGTATTTCACATGAAAGAAACAGGCATTAGTAATAGAAAACTTGCTTACTGTGTTTGTTATTACATTTTTGCTGATTCGAATGGTGGCATTACGCAGGTTTGTCAGATTTTAAAAGACGTATTGATATCGCCTTCATAAAGAAAAGAAATAAGTTGATTTGTTTGTTTTCGACATGATAATAGAATGATTACGGAAGTATTTTTCCACACTATATTGATTGTTTCTAATTGCAATAATTATAACTCAAAAATCACATGTCAGCATCCTAAAGGAGCTTAAAACAATAGAAAAAAGGCCTTTCACAGCTGTCCAACAGTCTTGGTCAGGAAGCTTCTTGAAAAACAGACACTTGAGTAAAGGACCCCACAAACAAACAAACAAACAAACAAACAAACAAACAAACAAAACCACACAAAGGGCAATAGAAATACAGTATTTCAGCATGAAAATGTATTATGTAAATTAGACTAAATTTTCTGCAATTTCATTGGAACAAAATTTAATATACATAGAATTTCAAGTTTCTCTGAATAGTGAGTCCAGAACAGGAAAAAAAGATTTAGGTTATGTTTGTTGGATGTCACTTTTCAAATTTCTAATTATTTTTCTGAAAGAAAAAAAGGTGCAAGATAGAAAGCAATGCCTATTAAAGAAAAAAACAAAAAAGAAAAACTTAGTACACCCCTAACCCCAAAAACATCCAAAAAAATCTTCTTTTGCATCATAGAAAAAGTTCCAGAGAGTAAAGGCTTATTAACTACTACTGATAACAAGTGTATTGGTTGTTTCATAGTAGTATTACTGTTCATTTTCAAAACACCCACAGACATTTGACCTTGGTTTTCAAATGACCATTTGAGTGTCAAAAGAAACACTCACGAAAAAGTCAGAAATAATCACCATCACAAGCACATCTTTCCTCAGTGATAAAAGTGATATAAAATTGATTAATTAAAAACATTTATCATCTTTCTGTTCTCTCCTTTTCTTGTCCTTAACTACAATACAATAACTGTAATGATCGATGTCTTTAAATTCATGTGTTTAACTTAGTCATATGACTGAAATGAGTTAAGTACTTAGTGGATAAAAACACTTCACTGAATGTTAGAATATTATCATGTGATATATTCATTCTTTTAACTCTTACAATGCTTATCAAAATTGTATTAAATATTTTCTTGAAATATATCTGTCAAGTTCATATACACTAATCTGTACAGAATATCTGCAAGTACACAACACAGTATTTCAAGTTTATAAGTATTGAAATTGGTTTTCTTAGTAAATGCTACAGAAAAAAATGTTGAAATCTTAATTTTGGTCTAAAACCAGAACATGTGTTTGATCTTGACTAAATGTTTTTCAACAAGCATTTTTCAAGGAGGAGTAGAAGTTAGGTGTGTATTTTAGGAAGAATCTATTCAGTATGTAAAAATATTGACAAGCAAATTATATGGACTAGACACCAGATTTCACAGAAACGGAGTCATAGGATATTCTGAGTTGGAAGTTTCCCACAAGGATCAACAAGTTCAGGTTTTAAGTGGCTGGCCTATATACCTTGGTGGTATTAACACATGCTCTAACCAACAGAGCTAATCTCAGGGTCTTATCGAGTATTATTTGCAGAAGATATGGGAATTGAAATGTGATGCAAGAGAAGACAGAAATTAATTTTAGGGAGTGAAACATTTTATTCTAAATGACACAAGACATTTCCCAGAGAAATATGTAATTGAAGGATGTGTGGTACAATTTAACAATTCTCTTCACAAAATCTATGGTCATTGAAATGAAGCTATCTTATTGCAGACTTGAAACACAGATTTGAACCCTTTCTAATGAGTAGCTCTTACTACAAGATATTGAAAATGAAAAAAAAAACCAAAAACTTGCTTTCAAAAGGAAAGTAGAAAAGTTCATAAAAATAATTAAAAGTTCATAAAAATAATTATTAATTACATAAAAATCATATTAAGAATTCTTGAGCCAAAATCTGTCTGACCTTAGAGAACATTCTAAGCATTATTGTCATGTATATTTCCTAATCTCACATCTGTGTAAATGTGGTGCTTAGGGCCATGGCTCAGTGTTAGCCTTGGCAGTGCTAAATTTACAGTTGAACTCCTTAGAGGCCTTTCTCAGCCTAAATGATTTGATGATTTTTCCCCAATCTACTTTTGGCCACCGAAATAAGCAAGACATAAACTGATAGGCACCTGCTGTTTAATGTGGTTTAATTGTAGTGTATGCTGCAGTATTAGCAGCAGTGGCAAGATGAAGTCCATCTATTACTTGTTTTCCAGCTCATATTAGTCAGGTAATGCTGTGAGGATGTCAGCAGTCTTTTTTTGGGGGGAGTGTTTTACTGCAAGCTTCAGCTATGACACTAATTCAACCTGAATTCATTCATACCTTCATTCTAGGAATAATTGGCTAATTTTAAGTAAGATTGATTTTAAGTTAGTATGATTTTAAGTTAAAGTTTAATATTTTTTTACAATTTTTAAATTTCATTATGTTCATTGATTTGGAGTGCATTTTTCTAATCATATGTTTCTGACATGTTTCCATTTTTGAAAACAGACTTAAATTGCATATTTTTATTACATTGTATTTATTGTGTTAGAAAAAAAATATTGAGGCATGGTTTGGGGATAGCTATGAGATTTGTATTAGTTCACAATGTAATCAATTCTATACTCTTATGATTCAGAGATGGTAATAAAAATAGTTCTATTTTATAGAAATATTTCTTTCCAAACCTGTATGGATTTTTGACCTGGAACTAATGAGATTTTAACCTTCAAAAAATGGTGAAGCTCTGGATTCTGTGATGCAGTCTATACACTGCACTGTCCTGTTTTGATCTGCCTTTCCTTTGTAGTATCCCAGTGTCAGTATTTCATCTCCTAACTACCATACCCATACAGTTGAGATAATTTTTTGTCTTTTTAAGAAGTATAAAAAAATCTTCTGTGGAAAACTCTGGATTTCATGCATATATTACTGAGTGATCATACTTTTGCCAAAATTAACATAATATACTTGTATATGTTATATTAATTATGATTTAACACCATAATTTGAAATCTCTAATTTTTGATTTCTAATAGACTATAAAATTATTTAATCAAGTGATTAATATCTCCTTTAAAAAGGTATATTACTAGGTTAAAGTCTCAATCTGTTTTGAATTATTATCAGGGCCTCTGGCAATTTATTTGTTTGTAGAATAAAAGGAGTGCCTGAACACCAAGCACTGAGTAATAACAATAGCATAGTCATACTGTTCATCCATGCATCCCCATGATATTTTCAAGATATTCCCCTGGGTATGTTTTTGCAGTTGTCTGTTTGTTTGGTTTTGACTAAGTACTTAAAACCTCAGGAATACATTCCCTCCAGTATTTATGTCTGTTCTCCTCTTACAGGGATTAACAGATTCCCACAACTCTGGCTGTAAGATGCCAACATGTAATTGCATCATGCTGAGAAGATAGAGGTAAAAGCTGCTTCTCATACAGTTCTACTGCTTCTGTCCAAAAGTTAGTCATGTCCATTTTTCCCACGACCGTGTCCAAGCAAGTTCTCAATTTATCTCCTCTCAGTTCCCAGTAATAACACTGATGCAATTAAAATCTGAACTCTCTGCATGGCGTCTTATTCAAAGTGTAAGGAAGTAATTCTGGAAGGTTTATGATGAAAAGGAGGACCTTTATGAGATAAAAATGTATATATATTACATTTGTTTGTAAAGTAGCCTAGTACGTCCTATTTTATTCATGCCCAAATACTCATTAATTTGAAATAAATTATAATGGAAGTAGTCAAAATATATAATGGTAAAATGCATTAAAAACCAAATGGAACAAAAGTTGAGAGGTTCTAGATTTTTTTGTCCAAAACCAAACTAGATTTTCTTCAGCAAAAAATGTAGCTCTTCCCTTTGGAGAAGGAATCCAACAAAACTAAATCCTCCAGAAAACTATTAAAAATATAAAAATATATGAAAATAGCTCAATTCTTATAATAACTCATATAATAAATAGTGTAATCAGGAATTTTAAAGTGCAAATGAAATATAAGCTTTTTCCAAATAATTTCTACAAACATTGAAAAATACCTGGAATGCATACATGCAAAACAAAATATTTTCTCCTTATTGTATAAATCAAGAAATTGACATTTTATATAGTTAAGATTCTCTAAGAGATATAAAACTTAACTCAAGGAGGAAAAAACTATTGAGCTTTTCTTCTTCTAGTTTGTGTCATGTGTTTGCGTATACTTAGTGCATTTTGTGGAGATGCCATTATTATTAAACAGCCTTTTGAAATCCCAGTCTGTACCTGCCTACTTTTTTCATACCTCTGACACTAGAAGGCAAAATTTGTAGCAATTCTCTTGTCTAAGGCCATTTCCAGGTAAGACAAGGGAGGAGTTGTAACTGTATATGTAAATAACAATTCTACCACTGTCAAAAGATAAACACCAAACATGAACTCTTTAGTTTTACGGTACTTCCTGGGGACATTTTATTTCATATTTTTTGTTGGGGTTTTAGACATGGGGTGTTTTGTTTTGTTTTAAAATATTTTATTGTACTCATTATATGTATTAACGACATTTTCCATAGAAATGTGGAAATAACAGCTCAGGAATTAAAGTGCTAAAATTTTTAAATTATTTTTGAAGTTTCTCAAATATTTTCAAATTTTGTATATTATTTAAAAGATGTTATAGCATTTTAGAATAGGTCCATATTTCAGAGTACTTTCAGTTCAATATTTTCTTACAGAAAATTATTTTAAGGTGTTCATTCCCAAAACTAAGCTTTGCTTTCACTCCAACATAAGCTTCATTGAAGATGATAAGTTCAACTGGGACATGAAACAAGTTCATTTAATTAGAAATCAAAGACGTTGTCTAACAAACTTCTCTGCACAATCCTCTCTCTCTCTCCTTTCCTCTTGCTCACTCTGCTCCAAGATTATTTTGATTATTTTTCAAAGAGAGTAATTAAACTGCTCAGTAAAGCCACACAATGACACTCATGTGTGTGTGCTTATTTATGTCTGTATTCTTCATTCACATAATCTAAATTTAAAAAAAAAAATAATAAAAAAAATGAAAATCCCATTTTCTTATAACCAAATTTTTTCTTCAGTAATTCATTTTGGTCATAAAATCAAAATGTTCATTCTTGGAATAGATGTGACCTGAAATGGAATTTTTTCATTGCACAGTCAGTTGTGATGCTAATAAATTACTTCTTTATTTCGTATTGAGTACACAACTTAATCACATTATAAGTCTCAGGAAAAAAAAAAAAAAAAAAAAAAAAAAAAAAAAAAAACTAAAACCCACCTGTTATATTATAATATAATTCATAAAAATTAATTACATGAAACAACTGTGAATAGAATGCTAAACTAATTCATAGTGAGTGCAATTAAAAATACTAAAAGTTTTCTGTCATTATTGACAGAACTTATAGTTATTGACATAAATTTAATTAATACTTTTAAAATAAAACCATAAAGTCTAACTTTTTTCTACTTCATTATTGTTGCAATTATATTTATAATATATCTGTTACTCTCACTCTACCTATTACCCAGTCCCCTTTTCATATATAAGTAATGTAAATGTTATATTCATGTGCATATATACTGTCTGTACACAAATATGTGAATGTATGTAAATAACAAAAACTATGTATGTTAGACATAGTTGTTGTGCAACATAAATAATTATATGATTTGATTTAAATTTAAATTCAAACTTAACTTATTCCAAATGATTAAAATATTTACTATACACTTAAGAGGAATGATTACAAAAGCATGTAATATGTAGCCATATTGTGCGAGTAATTTTGCAAGAAAGATAGATTTAACAATCTATCTAATATTTTAGAAGGAGAAACCCAATGATAATATTGTTATACACATGTTTAAATCATAAAAAATAAAGTTACACAATGGAAATACAGGAAGACCTTTAACACCAAAGTGGTGTGGGTTTAGCTAACATTTACCTCCAAATATAGGAAATAACCTGACTCCCTTCCTGAATAGGTGACATGTTTATCTTACCTCGTGCCCTCTTGTTCCTCAATAGTCTCTGACTTATCATATTGTGACCTTTATAATAGCTTTATAGAGGATCAATCAGGCCAAGACAGAACTGTAATACAAAGAAGTATTCATTATTTTATATTGGCTTAAACTAATAGAGATGACAAGTAAAACACAGGTGATTGATTTCCTGACCTTTAAAGTGTTTTATATGTAAAGTGCATAAGTTCCAGACATACAAGATATTTAATGTTAAGAATGAATTTTAATGTTTAACTATATTTGTTATATGTTGCCAATGAGTCACGTTTCATGACAGCAAGACCTACTGTTTCATGAACTTCCCTGATACTTTTCTAGTTCTTTAGAATATATATTGAATTTTCAAAGAATAAAATCTCTCTTAAGAGCGATTCATTTTACATGACTATGAATTGAATTGGAATCAAGCCAAAGTCAAGTTCAGGAAGTTTTCAGAGGCTAACTTTTCAAACACCCACATAAACTACAAATGTATCTTTGAGACTGAATATAAAATGATGGCACTAAAAATTGTGTGGCGTGTTTTCTTGTTTTGATAAAAATCAGAACCCATTTCAGAAAGAAACTAACGATCTAACAAACCTCAGGAATTTATAGAATCTCTATGCATTTTTAAACTACAGAAAGTAAATTCTGAGCACTCTCATAATTTAAGAGTTATTATGTAGTTCTTTAACTCCCTCCTATATTCTCTGATTCTTAAATTTAATGATCTATAGTTCTTTGAAAAATCTGTACTTAGGCCAACATCCAACTACACTGATTCTGCCTAGAGACCAGAATATGGATCTCATTATCGAACACAAACTAAATGACTATCCTCATCTTGCTCCCTAGTTAAAAAATTAATTTCTGACTTTTTGTTCCACCACTATTGTGAATCTGAATGGAGCCTTAGTTTTGCTGAAAATACATTAAGCTCTAAGAACAGCTTAAGTGGGTAATTTAAACACATTTCTTATCAACCACCCCCCACCAAAAGAAATGAAAAACAAACAAACAAACAAAAACAAAAAACACCCAAAAACCTAAAAACAACAACTTACATGGCCAGAAATTAGAATGGACTCTCCTAACCATGGCCTTTCTTGCTCCTGAATTAAACATCTCTCAGTCACTAAGGTAACTATAAATGAAGAATGAAATTGTATTTATCTCTAAAAATAAAAACTTCTGTCATTTATGCAAAGGAAGAATAAAATTATAACCATTAATATTAGGGAGATTAGACTTAAGTGAATTTCCTCAACTTGCTTATTATTGTTTTGTGATAGCATTCTAATTTGCAATCGATATATTGCCATCTTAAGCAATATCTATCAACCATACCGCATAATTATACAAATTAAACACACAATTAGCAGTTCTGATATTTAGTTGGTGACTAATACTTAACTAATGAATGTTAAACAATATGGTAAGTATGTCTGTTAAATGCCCTTTCCTGGGACAAATTGGAATGTTCACCTCCTACACAGTGGTAAAAAAATATACAAATAGCACAAGAAGCCTAAGAGTTTCTGGATTTATCCTGGTGGATTACTAGATGTCAAAAAATAAAACTGCAGGAAAGGGGTTGAAGTTACCATGATTGTCTGCTGTCTCCATGTTCTGAAACTTCCTTCCCTCTTTCCTGTCTCCAATTTTTTCCCTCCAGTTTTTCTTATTTGAGCATGTTTTAGTGAAAATAAACAAACAAAATCAATGTGCCTTTCAGAGAATCTCAGACTGTAAGGTTAGAAGTGATCACAGTGGGTCATCTGGTCCAAACTCACGGCTCAAACAGGGTCATCCTGGAGCAAATTTCACAGGATTGCATGCAGACAATTCTTGAATATCTCCAGGGATGGAGATTCCACAACTGGACACAGTAATTCAGATTACTTTCCAGGTCTCCTTTCTTGAAGTCTGGCAGGATTTGAGCAGAATTATTATTGTAATAATTATTCCTTAGAAGTGGAAAAAATGCAAGGATTTCTGATTTCCACAAGAATTTTCTATTCTCTGTTTAAAATTTAGACCTCCTGGAATTTTCTGTTATGACTATAAATTGTCCTGTCTTTGTCTTCTTCAAGATCCTGGTCTCTTTCTGGATATTGTCTCTCTCCTCAGAGCAGTCAAATGCTACATTTTCAGACAAGAATTTGTAGTTGATATATTTGTACATTTCTAGATCTTCTAACAGGATGCCATGTTAATATTCCTTATCACCTTTACCTAAGTATTATTGTTATTTATAATTTTCCCTTTAATTTTTTTCCAGAATAGGAAAAGATTAGAACTCCCAACTGTAAGAATCTGAGCAACACAACTCTTACAGTTACCAACATTTTCCTTAGCATCTCAGTCTCTGTTAAATTGAATTCTGTAGGCAATTCCCACTTGAGTGTAGGCTACAGGATAAGATTCTTAGATTTCATATTCTTTACAGAAATATCATGAACAGCACTTTAAAAATTAGTATCATTATATCACATAATATATGATTGGACAGGGGAAATCTTTAGCGACTCTAAGAGTAAAAAATAGTAAAAAAGTGTCTAAGAGGACTAATACATGAGGAAAGCATCAAAAAATCCCAATGCAGAAGCAGAAAAAAAACAAACAAATAAAAAATAAATTATAATGGATCATATCTGCTGTTAAAAAACTTAAATCTTTAGAAATGTACCAAATTGTTTTCATATTCAAGCATTCAAGATTACTATTATTTGATGGATAATTCTCCACATACAATGTCGTTTCATCAAAGAAAAAAAAAAACCCAGCCATGTATTAATGATAAAGTAAATGTTTTCTCCACTGCCATTAACACTAAAAACTCAAGATCAACCTGACACTACTGATCATAATCAAATATAAAATTCAAATTGTAGTAATAAATTTTTAATTTTATGTTTATGTGTATATTTATGTATTGGTAACATATATTTCATCTTTGTCCATAATAAAATATTTTGGTTAAAGTGACTCCAAGGAATTAATTTTTATTATGTATTTATTTGTTTAATCTGAAATATTTACAGAAGTCAAATTTCAGGAAATTACATGTTTTAGTCTTCTTCAGCACAAGGTTTTCTGAAAAGTAACTACTGGTTCAGATTGTTTGTTTTGTCTTCTTCCCAGAAGAAATATAGATGATGCTATCATGGCCTTTAAAAGAAAGGTTAGTATTCGTGACTTGTGCAGACGTGTCATGTGTAATACGTGTAATATATGAAATATATGTGTAATATAGGAAATATATGGGGCATCTTAAACTTATTTTCATCCATGTATACTTTCATATGAAAGTATACGTACATCTAGAGATAGAGGTACATATATATGTATATACCGATATATACATAGATATATATGTTTATTTATATCAATCTACATAAATATATATTATACATACATGTACATAAAAGCTGGTGTTATACTTTCACACCTAGTCCCACTTACTACATAAACCTTTTTATAACCTTCTAAATATTCTGTCATGTAAAAGGGTGACACTGATCTGATAAAAAGGAAAAAAAAAAAAAGAATTTTAGTAGTTGGCTACTTCTGAGCTCATCCTGATAGACTCTGTCACTCTGTTCACAGTCAATGAAGAGAGGTAAACAATTCCAGGGATGATTTATTTTATCCTAAATGAAAAGCCTAAGATCACTCAGATCAGCTGTGCCCTAAAAGAGTCTTCTTTTTTCCCACTAATTAGAAAGAGCACACACATAAGACTTTCTTATGTCAATGTCTGCAATGTGGATGTTCAATATAAATCAAATTTCTGTAATACATTTGCACTGTTTTCCATACATCAGATCCTATGTTCAAGAATGTTTAAAAGTAGTAACAAGATGGAAGGATTTCAATGGAGATTAATAGATCTAAATTAACAAATCTTAATGAAGTTGGCAAAGCTGTTATCGTGTCTGTAGAAAATCTCAAATTAAAAATTGAAAGAAATCACACAAACACATTCACAGACACACTCAGACCTTGTAAAACGGCAAATATGACAATATAATAGTTAAACAAATTAATATTTATTTAACAATTATACAGTCTGTCAGACTGAATAAAGTGGCAGTTTAAATTTACAGAGTTGTGTCCATGACACTATCATAAGAATATATCATATGCTTAGTTACATAACCTAATTGACATTTACAATAAAGAAAATTATACTGATTTCAGCAGATACTGTTGTAAATTACACTTAAGAACACTCAGTATGCCACATTTTCTAAAGAATTTACTTCTTTGATTACCTGCATTAGGTATCAGTGTTTGTTTATTTCTCTTCTCCTGTTATCCAGATATAATCTTTCTCAGAGTCTGTGTCTATCTAGAAGTCATCACAATGATATTTGAGTGTATTAGAATAATAAGGAACCATTGATTAACCACACAGTGTGAATATAAAAAACTTTGAAATAGAGTGTTTACAGAAGCAATGTTTTAAAATTTCAAGGCAGAAAGAAATATAAGACTATCCGTAGAAAATGATACTTTAATTAAGAGTCTGACTTGACTCCAAATTTTTGAGAATTTCATTGTATTAGAAAATGCTGTAGAAAAAGAGAAAGCCTAGGCACTGCTTTTTCCATCTTTAAAACCTACTAAAATATTTTTAGACTAGTTGTCATTAACGAATACCAGGTGAGCTTTTCTCAGTCATGTAAACGTATTTTTGTAGAGCTATTAATGACTGCTTAGAAATTCTTCTGGCTTCCAGCTGCTGCTGCTGGAAACTGCAGACTTATTTAATTCACACTCGCCATGTTTGCCAGCCCCACATCGTAGACCTCTGCAAGTATCTGTAAATCAAACTGCATAGGAAACAGTCTGCTTTACCCAAAGGTTACCATCTACAGTCAAGCTGCCGGTCTTGGCTGTTCACAGGAAAATAATTTAACTTTGAAAACTCTTAATGATCAAAATCTTGTTTACAGGCAAGGAGGAATCACCTTATATATACAACCAACAATTTTTCACCAGTATAATTGAAATTTTAGCAGTTTAATCCAAGATTCAATGTTAGTTCAGATCCCATTGTTGCAGAAAAATAAAGAATAGTTCTACAGAGGAAAAAGTCACAATAAATGTCCATGGTTGACAGTTGTGGGGTGTTCAGTATTAGCTTATATCCCATCCCTTTTCATCCCATGATTATGCATCTCTAACCCATATCCTGTGTCCCCACAGACACAAGGCTTGTACTCTAGCACCAGAAACTTTTTCTTTATGGCATCATTAAGTTCTTATCCTAAAATGTTGCTGACACTGTTCATAACTTATGCAAAATCAAACCAAATTGGCTGGTGAATTAGAAAAAATTCTGTCACAGTTAAACCAAGTGAAACAAAACTGCAGGCAGGTTAATAAAGGCTCAGAGAGAGAAGGTCCAAGAAGCCTGAGTCCTGAGGCTTTGTGCAAAACATGTGCCCTGCTACTAGCAGTGGCAATGCCATATTTTGAGCCATGGGGTATTGAAATGTAGTGCTGTTTAGGTACAAATTAACATCCTGCCTTCCTCCAGCTCCTGATATTGGATGCCTTAGGATGTCAGAATATGGAGATATGCAGGCCAGTTGATGACACATATGACATAGTCTGCACAAGTTCTGTGTTCTGGAGAGGCAGCTGGTAGCCAGGAAGAGCTGCTTTAAGACAGATAGGATGCCATAAAATGTTTATGTTAAACTTGTTGTATATACAATCAATCAAGAAAGAAAGCTCTTTGAGATGGTGATTCATCCCAACCAGAGAGAGATTTAATGGGAAGAAGTGACCTATGGCAGGGTGCTCTCTTATGACTACAAAGGGTAAATACACAGCTACCTTAGACTTGGAAACCTAAATTTCAGACAGCAAAATCAAAATGGAATAAATAATCATTCATGCTGTAATAGCAGCAAATATTTTTGAGTTGTTATGTGTTTGCTCAATCGCTATTACAACACTCAGGAGGAGAGACTTCTATGTTTCTGAATTTACATCTCCCTGCTAAACTGGCAAGGCTTGCTAACATACCCCAACCCCATGCTAGTAAGTCCATAATCTGTGATCTGTTCCAGAAATAGCCTCTATGCTTGTTGAGTACTGTCTGTATAGGCATACTCTTTTTAAATCTAAAAACCCTTACTTGTTTAGATATTTCTTTTAAACGTAGACCAAAAGTGTGAAATGGAGAATTTTACAGTCACACCTCTTAATTAAGTTTTCTTTCTCATGCTTTGTGAAGCAACTGTTTCAGTCTTAACTCCCTTCTGTCCCTCAATTCAAAGAACTTCTCTCTTAGAAAATAAAACAAGTTCTTAGACAGGTGGGGTAGTTAAACCAAAGCACACTATACTGGAGATAATGACATTCAACAAATTTTCTCAATAATCATTCTTAAATGGCTGATCAGGGAGTATATATGGAGAGGAACTGATTAAATAATGATAGCTATCCTTCAGCTAGCACAGTTATCTGAACTGAATTAATCATAAGTTATTCTTTTTGCGTTCAGCATGCATACTGGTCTAAAGAGGGTCCACCAAAGGTCAGAATGTTTTTCAGGATCCCTGGAGTCCATTTGTTGGCTTATGGCTCTGAGTTGCTTGATTGTAAACTGTCTTTTACCTCTACTGAGGATAAATTCTGGTTGCTCTAAAGTAGGTTTTGAGTTGATTTTTAAAATGTTCTTATGGGGTCATAAATTGTCATCAACAGGGACACACACAAACTTTAAAAGAAAGACATCTGATGACTGCAAGACATATTTTGAGTACCTTGAAAATTCTCACTGCAACAATTAGTTGCATTTGATATAATGAACTAAGTGGCTAGTTGTTGTCTTGCACTACTTTTTGTAACTTTATAACCTTAAGGGACCCTGAAAGACTTAAATTATGGAAATCTTATTGCAAAAGGGTTGGTTTTTTTTCCCGATGAACAGGTATTATATTCTGACTTTGGTAATAGCTCCAGAAAAATGAATTAATACTCCCTAATTTATTAAACATCTCATCCTTTGTTTTATTCACATGATATGTAAAAGGTACACTCCTATATATGCTGACTCACTGTTTTCTCTCTAGCATTGAATCAAGTATATCTGTAAGATGGAAAAAAGTTTTTAGCAGTGCCTGTTGTTATGGGGCAAGGGGCGAGAGTTTTAAACTAAAAGAGTGATGATTTGAACTATGTATATTAAAATAAAAATTCTTTACTGTGGGAGTGGTGAAACATAGGCATAGGTTGCTCAGATAGGTGGTCAGTACTCAAGGTTAGGTCAGATGTAGCTCTGAGGAACCTGATCTAGTTGAAGATGTCCCTGCTTATTGCAGGGTTATTGGGTTAGCTGACCTTCAGAGGTCCCTTTCAATCCAAAACGTTCTATGAGTCTATGATTTAGGATTCATCTGATGACATAAGTTTGACTGCTGTCTAACATTTGAACTGCGTTAATTACTCTCTTTCTTGGACCCTTCATTAGCTAAGGCTATTACATAAGAAGTTTGTATCATCAACTACTAGTAAAATATGGAATTTCAATGAGTTAAAAGCTTTCTCCATGGCTAGCTTTGAAAATTTACATTGTATAACTGAGTCAGGATTTCTACATTCAGATAGTCTTACTAAGGCTGAAAACTTTTTTTTTTTTTTTAGAAAATGAATTCTGAGCTTGAAACCATAAAATATTCACATTTTAGCTGCTATGATGTACTCCCTCAAATGCAAATGCTAATACTGCTGTAAGCAAGACAGCTGAAGGATATGGAACAAGGTCTGTACAGAAAGATGATATCCTTTATTAGGCAAAATGTTATGAGTGGAAAAAAAATGAGCTTTTTCATATACTATTTCTTATTCATGTTTGGTGTTTGCCTTTTCAGTATGTCGATCTTGTCTTGGTACAGAGAAATATTGTTTGTTTGGTTTTGTTTGTTTGTTTTCTTTATTTTTCTTGTTTGTTTTCCTAAAGGCATTATCTCTTCTCACACGCCAAGATTCATGAAATATATGAGAGATTATGGTAGAGTTGTATGCTGTAGCATGAAAAGTTGTAATATGCTGATGGTGTAATATATAGTAATGTTTCAAGATGAAGGATCCAAAATACTGCTTTTAGATTGCAGAAATCAGCCAGGTTTCATGTCTAGCAATTTTTCTGTAGTGTTCAACAAGCCTGTGTAGAGTCTATCCTGCTCCCTTCTTTGAAGTACACAGTTATTGGCAAAGTCCTATACATCAACCACAATGATTTTCATATACAGCCTGGCTATTAAAGACATATTGGAAAGAACTTAAGCATACTGTCTAGATACTCCTTTCCTTGTGTAACTAAATGAATCATGAATCAGCCCCAATGAAACAGACAGCAGTTTTGCAAGGCTGTCCACCTCAAGCACCATCCATTCATTCTGGGTTCAGCTGTAACAGTTATGTCTTTATCATAAAAATGGTATCCAGATTTTAATATTCCAGTTGCTCTTTTGTAAGGTAAGTAAAAGTGTGGGGGGTAAAAAGAACAAGAGGCAGCCAGCAAAATAATCATAGGCTGTAACACTATGAAATTTAACTGTCCCTCATGATAGCCCTAATCTTTCATGTACCTGAAGGTTTACTTCCCCTAATATTGCTTGCTACCCAGGCATCATATATGTGCGGTTTCATTTTATGACAAATTTTCCCTTGATGATTGGGTCTTAATAGCTTTTTTAAGTTAATGGAAGTAGTTTTATTCACTTCAGCAGACCTTCCACAGATTAGATTGAGCACAAGCTCAAAAAGGACAAGATAGTCATCAGGGGTAGTCATCACAGATTCAACCAGGGGAAGTCATACTTGATCATCTGGATAGACCTCTATGATGAAAAACTGGTAGAGGGGGAAGAGCAGTCCATATTGTCTACCTGGACTTCAGGAAGGCATTTGACATTGTCTTCTATAAGATACTCATAAAAACAAGTATGTTCGTTTAAGATCAAAGAAATGAAGTCTAGTCAGAGTCTGATAAGTAGCAGCATACCCCATGGGTCAGTACTGGGTTAAGTCCTGTTTAATATTTTGATTAATGATTCAGATGATGGGGCAGAGTGTACTCCTCAGCAAGTTTCCTGGTGATACAAAACTTTGAGGAGTGGCTAATACGCCAAATGGTCATGATTATGTCTGGAAGGACCTCAGCAGACTGGAGAAATTAGACAGCAGGAAGTTCATGGAACTCAAAAAGGGGAATTGCAAAGCCCTACAACTGGCAATAACAACCTGATGCAATAATATATGTTTGGGACTGCCTAGATGAGAAAGTTTGGCAGAATACACCCTGCAGAGAAATGCAGGGAGAAATGCACCCTGCAGAATACACCCTGGGAATACCAACTGAAATAGAAACCAGCAATGTGCCCTTATCTCAAAGAATGCAAAAGGAATCCTGGGCTGCAGGAGGCAAATTATTGCCAGCAGGTTGAGGGAGGTGTTTTTTCTCTTTTAATCAGCATTTGTGAGGCCACATGTGGAGCCTGTGTGCAGTTTTGGGATTCTCAGTACAAGACTGATGGATAAGACATGGAAATAGTGGAGAGAGTCTAACAAAGAGCATATGGATGGAGGAGACAAGGGCAACGATAGTTCAGTCTGAATAAGAGAAGGCTTTGGGAAGATTTCATCAATGTGACAATATCTGAAGAGAGGTTCTAAAGAAGTAGCCAAGCTTTCTTTCAGTGATACCCAGGACAGAACCAGAAGTCACAAAGTGAAGGACAGAAGGTCCTGCCTGAACATTAGAAACATATTTTCTGTGAAGGTGGCTGATCAGTGGCACAGGGAGCGCAGAGAGGCTCTGGAGATATTCATCCTGCCTTGGAGATATTCAGAAGAAATTTAGACACGGTCCTGGATTTACAGTTCTAGATAGCATTGCCTGAGAAGGGGGGGGGGTGGATGAGAGGAACTCCAGGGGTCCCTTCTAACCCTAAACATAATTTTATTTTGTAGTTATAATAAATACAAAAGATTGCTATCCACTTTGTATTAGCATGAAAAAGATTATGTAAATTTACTGTAAAATATTGTTATGAGTACTATAAATGGATTTAATGTTTGAGTGTAGACATAAAGGAATATATGTGTCATTTTATTATTAAAATTTCACCCTTGAAACATATCTGTTCATCATCTCATCTCAAAATTCTGTCAGATATGTTCATTGAAATGGACAGTAATTAAATTCAGAATATTGTCTGTCTTTTCTTTATGTGTGAAACATTTTTTCTCATTTAAAGATCAGAAAACAAAATATTAAAATCACTCACATAATTCCAGAAGACCATAATGATATTGCTAGATTTTAACTAATCTTTATTATTTCAGAATTTTGCATAAGAAGAAAATAACTGTGTTCTGCTATCAATTCTCATTAGAAGCTTCCATGTGAAATAGATATGATTTCTACTTTTGTATAATATTTAAACTAAATTACTGTGACCCACAAGTGTACACCATCTCTGGTAGCTGGATGCATTTTTGTCAGCTGGAAAATTCTTGTTTATACCTTGGTAACCTGTTGGGGAAAAAACCAAAATTGGCTTCGCAATTAAAATTCAAAATAGGTCACAGTAGTGCAATACAAGAACATAGTACCTGATGTAACATAATGGACTAGGCATTGAAAAATTCCAATACCTCATTTTTGGACACAGATTTAATGAGAACAGAAACTGGCACAATATTAATCAGTATGACATGATTCCTTGAATATAAGGGAAATAGGAGAACGGAAAAATTAAAATCTCAAGAAGTTCTCATTAGTCTGACAACTAAAAACTGTGAATGTATTGGGTCACTTTAATGCAATCCGAGAGGAAAGAGCCCTCTCAATTTCTCAAGCACTTTGAATAATAAAGTAAAATACTCAATTGCAGAGATTTTTAAAATGTTATATAAGTAAGATATATTTCATCTTACCAGTTTTCATTTCCATAGAATGGGATCTGTGTCCTTGAGCAATGCATCTGGATGTTCTGAGTAATACACAGAGAAAGGTAACTTAGCAATATTCATATGTGAGTAGTAAATTCTCTTTTTCACTTGAATCTTCTCTACTAAGTAGAAAAAAAGATTAGGAAGAATGTTAATAAAACATTGTCACTGATAAAAAATAAGAGACATTTAACACACTTTGTTCTTACTGAGAGGGGAATTGGCTTTTCTTGTGGTTCTACAAAATAACTTATTCTCAGGTATTTTGCTAGGACACATTAAATTTCTCTAAGTAACATTACATTATGCTTATAAAATATATCTATAGTTTGGTTATTTATAGTAATATTTAGTAATTATCATATACAGTTGTATCAGTAGGGTTTTGCTTGTTATCTTTTTGGTTTTAATACCTTAATAGGATAAAATGTAGTGGAAGTGAACATAATTTTGAGATGCTTATGACTTCTTATGAGGAGTAATTTTTGATTTTCAGGCAGAGATTATATAGTGATATGTGACATTAGTTGTATTAACTTAAGATTTGTGTTGCATTGCTAAAGTGATAACAGACCCTCACTAATATTACCCAGTGTTTCTGAGTATGATTATCTTTTTAATTATCTTTAATAATTTTTAATTATCTTTATTATGTCAGTTATTGGTATTTCTCAGCTCTTCTTAAGATCTTTCAATTCAATGCACTTAGAGACTCACAAGAATGTTTTTAAGTTGCTTAAAATTGTTTGGCATTTCCTAACACAGATGAATTTATGGCAGGTGTGGGATTTTTGTCTGTTTTCTACAAATTTAAAGTCATGTAAAATCCTGTGGAATTTGTTGACAATATAACTTCTCTAGTCCAAATCTTCCATTAAAATCTTGTAATATCTAATGATATTAGAGAAAGTCTAACATGGTAACACTCCTCAATTTAGGAGTAATACTGAATTTTTAAACTTAAAGGGAATGAAGCTAAAGCTGAAAGTCTCAGAGACACAAGTTTTTCTTCACAAATCCACTTCAGATGGTTCTGTATAATTTATAGATGCTATATAGATGTTCACAACAATTTCTTGCTTGATAATTTCCTGTACTATTCTTTTAGAAATCAGAGTTAGTCTCTGTTTTACACCCTTTTAAGTCCTTTCTGGTACTCTTTCCATAGATAGATACTATGTTTGCTTTTTATTCTTCAATGCTCAACATTTTCCTTATCAACAGATCAGGAAACTTCTACTTTTTTCTTAAATACTTTTGGGAATATTTCTCCCAACTTTTACAGTAAATTTCTAATGCTTACTTAGATAATATTTTTCCTGCCAGACAATTCTTTCCTCGAGTCTCTGTTGACTTATGTGCATACTCTTATACTGTTTTTCCTTTTTAAGGCTTTGCAATTATAAGTATTTCATTGTCTATCATAACTACCATTTTTAAGAAATGGTTAAGAAAATGTAGACCTTCCATAAGAAAATTATTTTATGATTTTCATTATGTTGTCAATATATTTATAGAACAATTATGTTTGCAATTATGCTGTTTGATATTTTTAACTCATGCCTTTATCTTGATGATTTTTCATCTAAGTTTTCTGTAATTTCTAGTAGAGTGTAAAGATCCTCTTTTAATTTTTTCATTGTTTTTTTCGGCCTTCTGACTTAGTAACTTACCCAACTGTTGTTTTCTTCTATTTCTATCTTTTTCTGTCCCCACAAATTTAAATTGAAAAAAGTAGGTTTGGCTTAGATGTTAGGAAGGAATTCTTTTCTGTGAGAGTGGTGAGTCACTGGAACAGACTGACCAGAGAATCTGTGGATGCCCCACCCCTGGCACTGTTCATGGCCAGGTTGGATGGGGCTCTGAGAAAACCAGGTCTAGTGGGTGGTGTCCTGGTAAATATCAGGGGCTTAGGAAATAGACAGTCTTTAAGGTCCTTTCCAACCCAAAACATTCTATGATTCTATTAAGTGAAATTCATTAGTTTTGAGGCTTTTATTCCTCTCAGTTATTTAAAATATTTCTTTTTTTAAAAGCAAACTTAATACACCATTTCATATTCAGTCACAATACATAAAACATCAATTCAGGAAACAATTATAATTTTCCCTCTTTCTTATTTAAAGGATAATCTGGTATTTTTAGTCATAAATTTATGTTTTCCCTATACCTTGGTAGCCGTATTACTGACTATTTTCAGAGATGTAAGACTTAAGTTCATTCATTTTGTCTGTTTTTTCTACTATTTTCCAGTTTTCTGTACTGCAACAGGAATACCTGTCACTAATGTTTTGTTCTTTTATTTATCTTAGATATAGTTTCTGTCCCTTGGTGTCATTTAAGTTTTTTTACTGTTTTGCCTCTTTCTTTTTCCTGACAGAAGTCAAAAAATGCTCAGCTGCCCAGCTCCAGCAAGTTCTGAGGATCTTTAAAATGTCTGATAGGGTCAAAATAGATTATTTGATTCTAGCCTTGGCCCACCACTTGCTTTGTCTCTCTGGGCATCTTGAAACATCAGCTTTCACTGAGATTTTTGTCTTCTTTTAAAAAAGAATTGGAGCAGGAGAGGTATCGAGATATTTTTCTTCCAAATTTCTTTCATATTAGCAAATGAAGCTGCCATAAGTAACTAAAAGTGATTATATGGACTAGAGCATGTAGTTGATGAGGCTGGGTAAGACTCTAATAATAATATAGATATTATTCTATATATATTTAAGAAGGTAAAGTATGGAAAAAAGAAATGTCTAATATACATAATGAGATAAAAAGCCAAATTCTAGATAATTTGCTTATATAAAAAATATCTGGTGAAATCTAAGGAACTTTTGTGATCTGAGATATCCCAAAGCTGGCTGATATGAACAGAGTATCCACAGGAGAAAAGTCAGGCACTGAAGGGTTGCTTAAACACATCTTGATGCCCAGGGTGAGGTAATCACACCAAGGCTACAGTTCCCAGAGAAACCAGACCCAGAACCCAAATTACGGAGCATTTTGCAGACTGCTGCATTGTCTCTGATACTTGCATGTTCTTCCCGAGGTCCAAAGGATAAGTTTTTTGAGCCAGGTCAGTTTGCAAAACATTTAGGGGAAATGTAACATCTGAAGTTTTTCTCCTTTATTCTCCCCTCTTCTTTCCTCTTAAATGTATATGAAGAATGAAGCAAAGCATACAATGGGTTGAAAAAGGGTGTTTGGCATTCAGGATGAGCACTAGTCCAGTTTACCATGAGAGTGAGTAGCAAAAGAGGTGTTTGAGATTATTTTTTTTCTTTAGACTTCACAGTGCAAAATTAAAAAACCAGAACCAGAAAAACTGCCCATCTGATTACCCATTCAAACTGGATAAGTAAAGAAGGTGACAGTTCAGAATCACCTGTCCAACTCTTTACCAAACCTTCAAAACCTGTCAACAGAAAATCTACTTTGTTGTTACTGCACCTGTTTTTGATGGAAGAGTAAATTATTTGGTTTTGTGTTTGGGTTTTTGGATTTTTTTTAATTTCAGTTGTCCTCTGGTTGCAGTAAGTTTTTTTAATTGGCTTCCTGCTACGGGAAACCTAAACAGAAGTTAATGTGGCTTATATATTTGTGGTTTTTTAACTTTAACCTAAATGGATGTGTATAAGACTCAGCAGGAACTTGTCTTGTTTTTACCAGCAGGAAAAAGCTGCTAATTAAATGATGTTGTCAAGTCGAATTAGAAATTAACTTTTTTAAAATAAGAAAAAGCAGTTAAAAGTAAATTACAGGTAATATTTCTCTGGTCACTCAAGAAGTACATTTCTGCTCAGAATGTTACTGTTCTTACTAACAGCAAGCTGACAGACTGGATGTAGAAAGAATAATAAAAATTTTGTCTATGTTTATGTTCAGTATATGAGACAGGTAGATTGAACAGAAAGAGAAAATGATGTGCCACTAATCCTCAAGAGGAATGCCAGTTCAGATATAAGCTGTCGAGAAATTGTTCCCTTTACAACAGAGAACTTAGGCTTACTCTTCTAATAATCTACCTGTTCTCTGTGTAGTACTTGCTCAGGAATTGTGGCTATTCTATCTATTGCATTTCACAATTGTTAAACACTGGGCTTTCTTTTTTCTCTATTGCTCTCCTTCTAGCCATATATATGCGTACTTTAATTTCTATTTCTGTTACAAACCTAAAAGTCTCCTCTTGTTTAAGATTACAGTTACTGAGCAGGATAAGTAGCATGCTGAGTAACCAGAGATTCAAAAATGAATAACATGGAAAGTATTCCCTAGGCATCATTTCCTCTCATTACAATGATGCATGCTGTAAGAAACATAGTCTTTCTTTCAAGACTTGAGTAATGTTGAAATTCATGTCTTTGGGTCTCCAGTTGAGATTCTATCAATTACTGAACTATGTACCTATAAATACCTCTATCTTTATATGTAACTATGCATCTACCCACCTAACCACTATGTGCCTATGTATATATGTATGTATGTATCTATCATCTATCTTTTCTTATTTCACTAAAACACAAATTATGTATGATTTTATTTCTGCATATGTATTACAGATATGATACTCATATGAATATACATATATATATATGTTCATATATGTATGTTCACATATATTTAAATATTTGACTGACAAATAATCATACATGATATCTCTTTTTTTTCCTGGGACATGTCCATTTCCAGATGGGTGCTTTCTAGATTATTTTCCAGGACATTCAGTGAAAATAATTTTGTTTTCTTACATTCACTACCTTGACTTTTTTCAAAGCTAAGATGTTTACAAATGTATGCCTTGTTCTAGGAAGACATAAGCAGTGTTGGCCCTGACTGTAGTTTCATCTAATAATGAACTATAGCACTCTCCATCTTGCCATGCTACCGAATGTAGCTGTGTAACAAAGTAATTATTTATTATTATCTCAAATTAACACATATTTATGATATGCATATATTTTATTACAGCTGGTCTTTTGTCTTATTTAACTGCTGTGCAGGTACTTAGCTAGGAGACTGGAATTAATTTTTCCCAATATCATGATACATTGATTCGTGTTCTCATACCTTCACATGGGAAATCTATCTGAATTTACTTCTATAATCTAATACCACATTACAATATGTGAATGAAATATTCCTCCCTCCATGAACTTCTCTCATATTTATGAAATAAATTATTTCCCTGTTGTCCATGAAATTTCCCAGTCCTGTGTTTCCTGTGTTAGAAAACCATAGTGTTTATTTTCAGTAGTGGCAATATAGGATGCGATAAAATTAGAAGTGTTAAGGTAAAAGTTTGGCTTAATGACCTCAGATCTTTTGCGATGAACACAAATATCTAAGTAAAAGTGAGAATTAAAAATAGACTACTGAACCAATGACTGTGCAAATAAGAGCTGGTCAGATATCTAAAGACACCGTATTAACCACGTGTAAAACCCACTGTTGTGCTACATATGTCTGCCTCAGAGAAACCAAGCATACTGGTGTGCTGTTAAATTCTTAGTTTTGTGTGAGTAACTGCAAATCTGTATAAAGCTGAATGACATTTAATAAACCTCTTGAGCATTTTTTTTTTTAATATGCAGAGGGTATAGTCAGGATTATTCAATGGAGTTCAACCAGAAGATGTTGTCTATAATTTTAAGTGGTTTATCTTCTGGCAGGACTAGGGTGTGTGTGATTATTTACTGTGTGTTTTTGCCTGCAGATTGCTGGTAACTTTACACTACATTGCACTGAGACTACTTTTTAGTGATACAGCACTATGTCAAATGTTAAATTGCATTATGTTACAGCAGTTTCCATCATCCTACTAAAGGCTGGTACAATGCATAACCAGGACTACTTCTACACATTTTCTTCAGTTTAAAAAATTTCAATCAGAAAGCTCAGTAAAACATGTAATAATAAGAAATAGAGCATAGTAGTATATTTCTAATATAAAAATATTTTTTAAAAATAATTATTTCCTAAATGCTTTTGACATAATATAATTACAAATTTAATCTGACAGGTCTTATACTGCAGCTGTAATAAAGTTACTCATTTTCAGAGCCATTAAGTTAACCACCAACCTACTATAATGAGAGAGTCAAAGTGACCTTATATGAGACAATAGGTGAAGTACATTGACTTTTCATTTTCTACTTTAGGATATATTCTATAACATTTATTTCAAGTTGTATAAACTGAATTTTACTGACAGAAGCAGCATGTAACTACTGATCTGGATAATGGGAAATATATTGCCCCATGATATGTGTGGCAAAATATTTCAGAAATACATATATGCTTGATGCTATAGGATTCTTTTTCTATGTTTAGGGATAGATTTTTTTCTGCCTGGAATAAATTATTTAATTCATACTATAAGGGTGTATGGAATGTGTGAACATCAGCTTCATTCAGGTTATCTGATATATATATATCTGATAATAAGTAATGGAGGAAATGATAAACAACACACAAAGAAAGAGGGGAGACAAGGACTAATGGAGGCAAAGTCTCCCAAGATTTCCCATCATTAATTGAAAAGTCATTAAGTAACTACAGGCACAGCTTTGGAGGAGACCAACCTGACCATAGCAACGGGTACAAAGAGCAGAAAGAGAAAGAATATGAGCAACTGGGATATCACAGAGATAGATTGTGGAACTATGCAAAATGTATTAAAGAAAGTTTAAGGGAAGAAGATTGAGGAGAAATGAATATGAGGAGGAGGGCTATCAGGCAGGTGGAGAGTCTTTGCAGGCATTCAGGAGCATCCACAGACAGGGTGCCCAGGGTACAAGTGTATGAGTTCTGTGTGTATGTACTGAGCATCCAATGAGACCAGCCCGTGGGTCAGGGACCCATGGGATGAATAAGGGGTCCAGGATCTCAGTGTGGCTGTTGGCCAGGCAGAGGGACAATGCTGGGGCTTAGGGGATCTGCCAGGGTGCTTGGGCTTGTGAACATGGGCAGTGTGGGGTGTGTGCTGCACTTGTGACCTTCTGCCTGTGCCAGCCCTAGAGGAGGAGAGGACATGCCCCTGCGTGCCTGTGTCTGAAATTAGTCCTGAATGGGGGGGATGCTGGGGGCTGTGCCTCATCTGTGGCTCTCTCTGTGTTCATCTGTCTTTGTGTCCTCTGTATGTTTGGGTGAAACTCACCATTGGTTGAAGTGATAACAGCAGTCACATCCCCTGGTCTGATCAGAGCCTACAAGTCTCCAGGGATCAGGTTGTGTGGGAGGAGTTCTTGGTCTGGATCTGCTGGTGGTGGTAGTCAAAATCCTTTAGTGTTAAGATCGTAGCTTGTGAAAGATAATCTGGTATAGGGGCATCCTAGTTAAATTTAATTACTAACTTCTGCACTGAAATCTCTAAAAGGTGGGATTCCAAAGGTTGTTCCAAACACCTGTATCAATTGAGGAAAGCTGAACCAAAAGGTAAATTGAATATTATGATTACAGCTGTTGCTAACATTACTGAAGAGAGACTGAGATCCTATTTATGCAAATAGCTGCAATGTATTAATTGATCAATTAATAAATTAATAGTATAAATTGCATATTAATATTTGAATATATATATTTGTAAACACATAAATTAATCAGATCCTGAGCCTGAGTGTTCTTATGGGCTTTATTTGAAAATATACCTCTCTATAGAGATGTATAATTCTCCAATACCTCATATAGCCGAAGTTATGATGTAAAGTGGTAAAAATATTTACAGTACAGAGACAAAAAAAAAAGAAACATTTAAAGGTAAATGCAGGAACATATTTTCTTCAAATGTAAGTGGAATATAAATTTGCAAAGAATTTGTCACTGGGTTTTCCGAAAAGACCCAGTATGGAAAATATGAACATGTTAACTGCTGATATAAAAGACTTTTCCATCACAATCAGGCAAAATAAACGGACTGCATGGCTGATATCTCAATGCATTCAGTTTGGTCTCATCCAATTGCTTATTTAATTCCTATACATGACAAGGAGTTTAAAAGCAAATTAACGTTGTGTCATTTCCGTTTCACAAAACTTGAGTCAAGCAAATTGCCCTCCAGGTGTGTCCTGAATAACATATTGGCTGATTCTTTTCCAAAGGAAATTAGTGGTCTACACTGTTTGAAAAAATGATTTACAATACATGGAAATATTTTCAGACAGATACTGATTTGAACACCAAAATGAGCAGTCACCACTCACAACAGTTATTGCATTTACCGACATACAAGACAACTGCAAAATGACTCTAATAATTTTCAGAGTACAGAAGAGAAAAATATTCTAAACAAAAGTCTAACTTTCTTTATTTTCCTCAAGTTTTCACAGCTCTTCAGAGTTGAATCTTCGGGCGATTTTTTTGCAGTTCCATGCCCAACAAACTACATGAGAGTAATGGATAATTCTGATATGCTGTAAAGGATCTGGTATGAGTAAAGGATAATTCTGGTATGTTGTAAAGGGTTTGGCACTGCCAGCAGGGGTACATCACACACAGCAGAGCAGCTTGAAGTAACCAGTTTCACTGATGGCTAAATAACCTTATACATTTTACCGTGACACATGTGTAATGAGGTAAACACAAGTGCCTGGATAAGAACCTGTGTACGAGTGATTGCAACATAGTAAATATCGTATAATTCCAAGTGGATAATTTTTCAAAGAAAAATATATATCTGGATATGATTAATTTCCATTTCTGCTTGCCAGTGTCCCTGCACTGATGATAAACAGAACTGAAATGCTTCCCTAAGATTCATTGCTTAATTTTCCCTTAAAGGGTGAAACAAATTTCAGCCAATAAAGGGGAAAAAAGAAGAATATTTTAGATTCAGGTAAAATCAATTGTACAGGCACCACAAAGCATACCTCTACATCTTTCAGAGTAAGTATAGACACCTTTTCAGGCTAGAAATCAAAACTAAAAAATTAATTCACTAGTTATTATATTTATCTTAAGGTTATTTATATAAGTCCATTCATGGATGTGCTAGTAACATAAAATCAATTACATCACATGAAGTTTATCTGGACTCATGTGAAGAGCTGGATAGGAATTTAGGAAGGTGAAGGATGCAAGTGTTGTGTTGGCAGAGAATCATGCCCTTTACAAACAGCATTTTAATAGCATGAGGATGTATCAAGAGGATACCTCTTGGGAGGGATACCATTTATGATAACCAGTGCAGGGGCAACAGGACGCGATCCTTCATGTACAAATCAGGAATAGTCCTTGGTTCTGCTTCCCATGATGGTGTGAATTCACCACCAGTGTCTAGCAAATGTTTGCCATCTCAGAAAGTAAAATGCTATTTCTTCACAAGCAGCCTATGTGATTTACCTCTGAAACTAACTTAGGTAATTTAAGGGTGGGTACATCATTAGAATTTAATTTTCAAGTCTATTTTTGCAAAATGTCACTCTATACCTAGAAATAGCATTTTCAGATAATGTACACTGCTTATCGGTTGAGTTTCTAAATCATGCTAAATCATTTGAGTTTTGAAAAAGCAATGTGTCAATAATTTATCAATGTAAAAGTGTCTGTATCAATTCCTTACAGAGACAGAAAAGAAAGAGCTAAATTATTTTAATGTCCTCAGATTGAACCTAAAATAACTCAATTAGCCTACTGTAGTAAAGTTGTCAAATTTATTTTCTAAAATTTTAGACTTGTAGCAATAAATAGTTGACTGGTAGAGAAAGTGGTACTTAGCAAAGTCTTACAAAGAAATATAAAAGCCTTGTGGAGACGAATATCAATACTACAGATTTGCTTTGTACAAAAAATATTTGATTTCAGTTAACAAACAGATCAAAAAGCTATCTGTTTTAGACTGTGGAATGATAAGAGTATATTTCGGCTGAACAAAAAACCAAGAGAAACAGCATATTACAATTGAAATTGTTAACAATAGCTTAGAAAGGAGATGAAAGTCATGATTTATAATCTCTCATTTAACTCTCTATAAGACAGATAACATTGCCTTTCCTCATCAAATTATTGTGTAATAAAAATTCTCTGATCAGTTCAAATGGAATTTTCCATTAAGTACAATCTAAAAAAAGATCTTTTGGTTTGCAATCTATAATTACATATATATATATATAGTATCGTTTGGCATAGAATGTTTTCTGAAGTTTTCAATATGTGAAACTTTCAGTTTCCTGCATCTATCAGCAAACATATAACAAATTTAGCAAAAAATGATATTAACACAGAGTATATGTCAGTCCAGGATAAGGTAATAACACATATAAATTGTGTGTTTTCAATTTGTAAATGTTAATAGATGATAGAAGCATCTGCTGCCTCCAGCAGCTCTGGTTCTTGGGATTCCTCCTGCCCCTGTGTCCAGCCCTGAGACCTCGAGGTGTCCATCCAAGGCCAATGAATGTATCTGATGCTTTCTTGGTTGTAAGGTCAACTGGCAGAGAGGCTGAATGTGCATCGCACACACACAGAGGATGCAGAGGGCCACAGACAGAGCCACAGGAGAGTCACTAGAAAGGCTCTGTTCCCCATTCAGGACTCACTTCAGACACAGGTGCACAGGGACACGTACCCTCCTCCTCCTGGGCTGGCAGAGGCAGAAGGTGACAAGTGCAGCACACACCCCACAGTCCCTGGGTTCACAAGAACATGTGTATTCATGGATCCTGAGCACTGGCACATCAGTGGTGCCTGCTTGGCATCTCTGTAGACATGCAAAACACCAGCTGAACAGAAACATACCAGTACATATCACAGAAGGGATTTTTTTTTTCTGTTAAATTCACTGTATTATATCATGTACAATTGTAACACCTGGACCTACTCTATACTACCGGATTACAACAAGTGGGATAATTGAGATAGGGAGAAAGAGTCCTGTACCTACAAGCTATATAAGATCCAAGACCAAGTCAGGATGTGTTCATCAATCTGGTAAAGAGGGTGGATCATGATCTGAGATTAACTGTCCCAGGACAAATCCAGGATCTTTCTTATATCTTCATTAAAATCAAATTTAGCCACTTGATCGAACAGCTGCCCCTCTAATACATCAAGGTCTTGGTGGGAGGCAGGATACAGTAAATTCATTTGCAAATTAAACAATAGCAATTGAGTAACCTGGGGCTCACTGATCACAAGGAAGGAAATAAATGCAGCTAGTCCTTATTATCAGGAAATTGTTCTGATGGTTTTATTATTTTCTACACACTTGTAAATGCTTTATGACAAGGTCGGATAACAAGTGCATGCATATCAGGATGATAAGCATCTTAGAAATGCCTGAAGGTTGTTATTACTACTGTGAGGTGAGAGTGAAAAAATAATCTCTAAAATACCTACCTTTGTCATGGCTATTACTACTTCATTGGTATGTATAAAGCCTTTCTGGAAAATTAATGTATTATTTACTAAGCAACCAATTTCCATCTCTCTACATTCCATTCAGCATGTAATTAATATTTAAACATTTTTCCTTCTCTTTATTTTTGTATTGTTTCTCAATGACAAATATTTTTACAGCTTGAATAAACATTAGCCAGGGTCCTTAAATTAATGTTTGCTTATATTTTCTATTTAGTTTACGTACTGAATGTATGACTATATCTGTTTCTGCCTTAGGTGCATGCCAAGTATCACATATTACTTTTTCTGCTTTCAGAGACATATTTATTAAATCAAAAATTTTCAGTGGTAGCAGATAAGAACTGAAAGATCACCTTATGATTCTGGGATTCTGAAAACAAAATAAATAATTTTAAAAAATCTTACATTCTTAGTAAGTCTTGATGCAAAGCCATGTAATGTAACAGAAAATATTCATTGCTGTTAATAGGAAAAGCAGCAAACTTAAAATGCATTACAAACAAAACTGTACAATAGGAAGGAAGGCAGTGTATTCTACAAAAAATTAAAAAAAAAATTAAAATGAGAAAAATTTTAAAGAAAGAAAAACTAAACCAAAATGGAGTTTCTTTAAACTTAAATATATTGTAATTCTTTGAAAATAATCAGGTATGTTGTTTTGTATATACAAATTATATTGGAGCTTGTGGTGGGCTGGTTCCTTTGAAATTTACCTTATTCTGTACTACATTTAGCTGAAACACCCTTGGGAAACACACTGTTAATAAATAGTCTACAGTAGAGATCATATTTAAGCATCTCTGAATGTAACATCAGAACTGGATTTTGTTCAGCATATCTCTGGGGGATTGAGTTCAGATAACCATATTTAACCAACATTAATATAACTCTTTTCTATCAATTTTCTTTTCTAATCTATCAATCTTAAACATTGCAATATTCTGGAAGCAGGATCCATAATTTAATCATGCATTATTTAAAATACTTTGACTATTTCTATGACTAAATATTCTCTTGTCCCTTTTTTTTTTTAATGAAAAATACTGAAAAAACATCCCTGATTTATAATTTCTAACATGCCAATCATGATTCTATAGGCCCTTCCAATAGCTCCCCTTAGTCATACCTTTTTCAAGCTAAAGAGTTCCCAGGCTGCTTAATGTTTCTCTACAAAGAGACTAATATTCAAAAACGGGGGGAGGGAGATCAGGACAGATAGCATTCAAGTTTTAAATGAAGATTGAAATTAGAAGTGACATAATGGCAGTCACAATGGGAGGAATTACCTTATTGCAAACAAAAACCCACAGAGAAATCACAACATTTGTGAATTTTGAAAGACTGCCCATCTGTTCTACTTACTCTGAGACTTTTGTAATCCAGCTAAGTACATTAAAGTTGGGATGATCAGAAAAAATGTATTATTAAAGTTTGGTTTTATAATGCAGTGCAAATGAAGTTTCCTACTTGTTCCAGAGATTTTGCTAATAATTCTGATATTATTTTTCCTTTTTTTTTTATCTGAGTACAGAACAGACTTCTGGAGGATGATCCACAGATCATGCACATCATTTCACATCTATGTGGACTCCAATATCATCAATATTCCTGGTGGGATAACAGCTATTTTAAAGTGTGTTACTCAATAGGAATGCATCCACATTGTGCAAAACAAGACATTAAGGTTGTCAGGTTAATGGAAAACCAACATGTGATATCTTTATAGGATACCACATTCATGTCACATAATGATACATATTTTTATGTGATACCATGAAGACCAGTTGCCTAATGTTATGTATAGCACATTTGTATACCCTAGCTTGGTCACTGGAGTGATACTTGAGCAGGAATTGGAGTAGGGCTGACAACCAGACTTAAAACTTTAAAGTTGAAGGTTTTGCTGTGTTTTGAGACTACTCGAAAACTCTGAACAGCACGGTCCTTGATTTAGATGAAGTTAGCAGCTAAATATTCTGTAGTCTTGGCTGTGGAGGTCACTCTCAATTAGAATTCAGGGGAATTATAGGTGAAAAGGTTTGTTTTCACAGAACCAGGAACACTCCTTGCTTTGGGGTTAGCTTATGTTTTTCTAAAATACATGAAGCTGAGGAGGAAACAGGGTACCCACTTTTTAACCAGAAAAAGGAAAAGCATCACTGAGAAGGAAGGAAGGATGACATTTCTAAAGTTAGCAAAAGTTTATTGACTGAATTTAAAAAATGTATTCCCAATGAAAGGCTTTTAGTTTGTTAGAATTTTGCTTATTTATTTGATTTGTATTTTTTTCATTAAATCAGAAGTTTCGTCAGAGCTGTGATGCCTCCTTTGTTGGCAACTTGCTTGGCGAATGCCATCAAAACAATTTTTTTCTGGCAGTCAGACCATATTTAGGAAAAATCACCACCACCTAAATTTCCTGCATATTTTTTGCAATGAGACAAAAGAGCTGTAAAAGGAGGGATTTGGTCCTGCTCTTATTTTTGATTTTATATTTAAATGGAGAAAAGTGATCCTAGAGGACTAAAGAATTGCTTAAATTAGAACACAGTATTGTAAATCATGAAAAATGCAAACTAAAGGAATATATTTCCATACAGGGAAAACTTCCTATGGAACACTGATGTGCAAGTAAGTCAAAATTACTTTGTTTATATAAGATCTTTACTTGTATTTATGCACATCCACAATTATTCATTATTATATACAAAAGATAAGTATATGTTTTATAATTATATTGAATATAATACATAATAGATATATTTATATTACATACTTATAATTGTGAATTATTATGCTTATTGTTATATTTTCAAAATATTTCATTTTTGTAAAAAAGGTCAAAATATTCACAAATTTGTCAGCATTTAAATAATATGTTTTACGGGTATATTTAAATAAAACACTTCATTAGATCTTGTTTATTAATCTGAATGTATGTTAAAAAAACTTCTACATTCTTGGTCAAAACATGCTTTAAAAGACACATTTAGAGGGCAATGTTAGTTCTCAACAGTAAGAGCTGCAGAATTTTGGTTTTACTGAGTATACAGTAAAAAGCTCTTGGATTTTCATAGTATGTACTGCCAATGATTTTCACCCTGAGGATTTAATAGCCTTGTGTGGCATTTATGGTCTTTTTACATCAATTTCTTGATACATAGGGTTTATTCCGTGCATTGCAGACTCAGTGGTAGAGTTTATTGCAGGCATTATTTCACACGTCCTTGAAATGTTTCAGCTCCTTCTAAAGTACCATAAGAAAACATATATTTCATGTATATATCTAATTCCTGCCATGGATTTGCTTGACACAGCCAGATGTAAAAGATGTTCTGCAATAGTATATCTGAGTTGTGCAATAAAATTAATTTGTGTCAATGATGATAACAAAAATATGTATAATATATGGAGTCACGCTTTCTTACTCTTGAGAATAAATTACCTATTAAACTATTAACTGTTGAGACAATACATTGATGTGAAATTCTGATTACTAATGTATCTCAATAGTAATGTTGACACATTGCTCCATAGTCACAACTACTGCAAAGCCACCTACTTTCCTTAAACAAATTCAGATATAAAATTTCCCCTAGCTGTTTTGGTGATTATAGCACTCAATTCATATTCAGTGTCTTCTTTAAAATTAAATAGCACACTATGTTCCAGGGCAGGTTATTTTTTATTTTTCCAAAATAATAGAAGTAATTATAGCGGCTATCATTCTTAGAAAATAATTACCTGTCAAAATTAATTTGAAAACCAAATCATCTTAACTCACATATTTATTAACTCACATATTTATTAAATATCTTTAAATTCCTAATATCAAATTTTTAATCTTGGATCTTTTTTTAATAAAAATATTTTCCTAATGTATGTTTTTACATGTGAATGCAAGGTGTTGAGTTTCAAAATTAATACAGTTGATCTAGAGAAATTAAGATACTCAAAATATATCACTTCACAATCTCATGTAACCTCCTGGTTTTTTTCTATAAAGCAATTTTTCTATTGCCATGCTGGAAGTATTTTTTCCTAAGATTGTAAGAGTGAAGCACAACAGTATAATTCATTGAATATTATCCCTCAGAATGTTGTCAGTTTGAGACAGCTCATAGGAGATAGCCAAAATCTGTACAACAGAGACTGTCCAAACACTTTTCCAGAAATAATGGGTTTATATCTGTGAACTGCCTAAGTACAAGGAATGAGAACACTATCAATCTGCCATATGGCTGTGCTGAAGAATGTTGCTACACAAAGATGTTTTCAATTCCTTTTACTCTTTTAAGAATTAGCATGTGTTAATGTATTTTGCATGTAATTGAATGTTGTTTATCCTCTTCTCCATCTTCATTCTAGTAAGAAAAAATATCAAAACAGATTTTCAATTATTAAAATGGTAGAATTTGACTTCCCCATTTTCTTCTTGAATATGAATTTCTGCTATTAATTTGGACAACTGCTAAAGAAAAAGCAGCAATGCATAGAAATATGTGGGTGCTGTGACGTGTATCTCATGTGGCAGAATTTGTTCTCTGGGGACGTGCACATTCTCCTTAACCAAAAATCTTTTACTGACATGTTTGTATTTCCTCACCTGTTGCTCAGTGTAGCATGTATGTTAAGAGTGTGAAAACTGAGTAAAATGAACCCTCTCCTTGCAGGTAATTCAGCAGTCTTTTCTCCAAGAAAAAACTTCTCACAAATTCCTTACAATTGTGCATTATGAGTTTTACAAAATATTATTACAAATTAATTGCTTAGACATCTTCTTAGTGATTTTCAATTTGTTGATGGATTGTGTCGTGAAGCATGTAATTCCTGGAGCAAATAATTTCAAAAATGTTTTCATTCTCTCTCCCTAGGTAACCACACTATCTGTGTGTGGGCAGTTGAGCCCAACCAACAGCTAAGCACCCACCTGGTGACTTGCTCAGACCACTGCGCCCAGAGAGATGGAAGAGAGGAATGGAAGAGTAAAAGCTGAATACCCATGGGCCAAGATTAAGGCAGTGCAATAGGTGAAGAAAGGCTTCTCATGCAAGCAAGACGAAATAAGGAATTAATTTGCCACATCCCTTCAATAACAGAAGTTTAGCCACTTGCTGCAATGCTTGGCTTCAGTACACACAGTTGTTCTTGGAAAGACAAACACTGTAACCACAAACATCCCCCCTCCTTCCACTTTTACCTGAGCTTTTATTTCTCAGCACACCTTCTTATGCTGGGGGTTATCCCTCTGGCCAGCTGGGGGCTGCTGCCCTGGCTGTGTCCCCTAACAATTTCTTGTATACTCCCAGCCAGCTGTCTTGGTGGTGGGATCAGAGTGAGAAAAACATTAAAACCTTGACACAAATTTAAATCATAGCACTATGATAACACCTCAGACAGAGCAAGCTAACCATGTTAATGACTCACTCTCCTTGGAGTCCCATTGTACTGCTGACCTAGGTTCTTGCCTGGGAAAATCTTACTTTTAAAAAAAGATAAGCCAAAACAAATATAAATATTTTAAGGTTTTTTTTTAATTGCCTTTTTTTGTATTTTATCTGTCATGAAGGTATTTGCACAGGAAGAAAATCTGGGTCAGCATGTGTGTGCCTGTCTTAACACCAAACTCCGTTTCCTTAGAAAGATTCCCTAGCAAGTTATTTGTAAATGTATATATTCATGCACGCATATATATATACATAAATATAAATACATGTACAATTACAAACACACAATATATGTATATTTCTCTAAAACAAATGTTGTTTGATTTTATTTGGGAATTTGGGGGATTTCCATCAACTAAGTTATACCAGAAGGAAAACAGAAAGCAATGAAAACACACAACATTTTTCATTATTTTTGTATATTTTATACTTTTTAGAGATAAAAATTTATAAGAATTGAACAGTTTTGAAGCACGCAGTCTCCCAGCTTAATTGCTTTTCATTATAATTTTTTTTCTCCCTGTTTTTTAGAGTTAACTCCACTGTGGATGAAGGAATCTTTTTAATTTTATTAGATGATATAACTAAGATTTGCAAAATCACCTGACCTAAATTACCCATGGCATAACTACCAGATTATGTTGCTACCTCTTGCAATAGTGTGTAATCTCTGCTTGGATTAGAATTTGTAATCCACACCTTATTTTGAAAGAAGATGCACTGAGTATTTCAAGTAAACTATGCAGAATATGATGCAATATCATTAATATATTAAATTCAGATACATGGTTCTGCATTCAAGATAACCCAAATTAATGTAATAGAAGTGTATATTATTCAAGTAGATTTCAGTGATAAACTGCAGCAATTTCACACTACTGTATAATCTGCTTAAAAATGTTGCAATTTTTGGTTGTGTAATTGGCTTTTTGTTTCTCAGCAGAGGGGCTATAAAGCAGTTGTGATCCAGAATATGTATGTACACAGACTACACACAGGCAGGAGATTTGCACAAAGTGATCTGCACTGTAGAATATACAGCTGATCCATATTTACAGCTGAATCTTTATGCTGTTAGTCAAAAGAAAATAGGCATGCTGGTTACTGTCAAATTTGTAAGCTGCAATGGTTCTGGTTTTGATACAGAATATATGATGTCATATATTAACCAATAGGGCTCTCTGTATTTGATTCAACCCCTTTGACAGCAAAAGAGAGATTGAATTTTTAGATCTATTTCAACCATAAAAGGGAGACTTGACCTCTCTGGAAACTGCCTGTCTTCAGTACTTACAATTTTTAGACTTTTCTTACAGATTTCATTTTTTTCTTTGCTTTCTGTGTGGCTGTGGTGGTGTTTTTTTTTTTGGTTTGGTTTTTTGGTGTTTTTTTTTTTTTTGGTGATCAGACTTGTAGGGCATTCTCATGTCCTTCTAAAGAAAGAGGCTATGGAAAGCTGTTATTATGGACGTAATACCTGAAGTCATCGTTCCTTCCCCAAAAGAAAACAAGAAGAAACAAGAGGAAAAACAATCCATAAGAGACACATATGCATCTAACTTTANAAAATAAGTTGTTGACTTGATGAAAGAAATCTGCCATATTTTGCAGAGTCTGGAAAATCTACAACCACTTACTGTTTGTAAATAAATAAAATAGTAAATAAATACAGTAAATAAATACAAGTAAATAAATACAACATTATTTGTCTAGTCTGATATGTAAGACAAATAAGCAAGATTCACAAACCACTTTACATTAACCTTGCATTCACATAAATACACTTATATATATATATTACTTTGTAGATTAGGGGCATTTTGAAGATCATTTTCTCTTTACAGTAAAATGCACAAGCTTTCTGTCACATAAGCTGAAATTAACATAAAAGTACAAGAACACATTTGTGAGAGTATGGGCATGCGTCTATTCTTTCTATGTTCTGTCATAAGGGCTCACAAGTCTTTTGCAATGACTTGTCTTTGTGGACATGTCTTATAGGAATATTTGGAGTCAGTAATCTTTTATTTGTAGTTTTATAGTAAGGCCTGTAGTACTAAATTCACAAAAATCTGTTAACTGATAGTCCTAAATGGAGTACAAGTGGCCACATAGTTGTGTTTAGCAAGTTGAAAATAGCTCCTTTTAATAAATTTTACATTAAATAAATTTATGGATCTATAAATAATGAGGAAACAAGGAAAGATTTGCAGTAGTCAGCAAGTGAAAATTGTGTTTTGAACTCTGACTTAATACTTATACTTCTTAAAAAGTATACTTATTTAACTATCTTAACTGCTTTTAAAACAAACAAACAAACTTCATTTGATTATTGAAAATGGCACTTTTTGAATTTTACATTTGTCCATACTTAATATCGTTAGACTCCGATGATGAAATAATTTCTGTGGCTTGCAATTGATTCCCTGTTTATCTCACTTACATCTGTAATTTTTTTTAAAACTTTACCACAGACATACAAAAGATAATAGCTGTGTGTTCATTCTAAGGCAGTCTGTCTCAAACTACAAATCTGAGCTAACTTATCGAAATCATCATATGAATTTACAAAATTATTCTCTTGGAACATAACATTAGGATATGTGACAGCAAACTGTGCTGTTCACACATAGAACTATGCGTACACTTTATGGATTAGTGAAGAGGCAGATCCAAAAAAAGGGTTTATATTACCATTTGGGGTTCATTGATGGCAAATCTTTTGAGCTTCTCTAATCAGATTTTGCCACCATATGGAAAGCATCTGTTTTATCCTGTGGTAATCTGACATTCTTTCACCAAATCTCTGCTGAATACAAATAGAAACTGAATAAGTGTCATCCGGTTTTAGATCCAAAATAGAACAGAGTCAGACTAATGCTTAAATTTTACCTTTTTGCTGATATGCACTGCTTGGCAATTGTTAAAGAAAAATCAATGGAGAAAAGTTTACTTGAATTCCAACCTAAGAAGTCTAACAGCTCATATTTGCCAGAATAGAACACAAAGTGTCTTGGCTGTCAGAAGATTCCTTATGAGGAAAAAAGTATTGCACTGATTCCTTTCCAGGGACAAAATCTGGGCTTACATATAGGTGTGAGAGTCTCGCCCAAATGCCTGACAGTTTTCCTGCTGTTTTCCCATGGGGATATTGACAAGCCACCAAGTACTGCCGTGGTCTGATCAGAAGACGCCATAACACACAGGGTAATAAGGGAAGGAGTATCAGTTCTTGGCTGCTCTCACATCTCTCAGCTGAAAGTTTAGGCTCAGCCAGATACTAATGAACAGGGAACAAATGTACTGCTGTAAAAGACAGAACTGACAATTTCAGATTTCTTGGTCACAACCGTATTCTATTAAAACTTCCTTTTGCTTTGTAAAGCTGGTGGGGAAATTCTATTTTAGAATTTGTTCTAACTCATACAGAAACACTGACTTAGAAACTACAGATAAAACGTGAGTTGAATAAAAAGTACTTAAAGGTGAATACTGATTAATTCTCTAAGGAATTGATGGTAGAAGAAAAGAAGAAGAGTAAGGATAATACAATTCAGAAAATCCAACATGGGCAACTCAGGAAACTGAGACAAGGTGCTTCAGAGAGAGAGAGTGTAATGTATGAAGAAATGCAAGGAATCTGGCAGTAATGGAAAAGCTGGGATTGTACTCATAATGGCAGAGTATAAAATTCTACAGCTAAGATAGAAAGCCTGTTAAATACAAGACCAGAAATTCTTCAATGTGAAAATAAATATTAGATAAATAAGTAAAAAATGGAAACAAAGGTACATTTCTAAGAACACGGAAAAAAAAAGGATTAAATCAGGGAAACTGAAGTGCAAAAAGACTTTCCATTAGGAAAGAAAAGAAGAGCCCTAGGAGAAAAAAAAAATTAAAAATAATAAAAAAAAAGAAGCAAGGATACATAATAAATTTTGAATTAGGTAAAGATCAAGACAAATTCTACCGTCTTTGTTTAAAAAAAAACCAAATAAATATCCCCTGCTTTTTAAACTATACATACAAACAAATAAAATTTACAAAATTTTATACAGAAAATAAAAAAGAAAGAATACACTATCTTTTATAAAGTAGAGTGAGAAAATTCAATTTGTGCATGTTGACTAAATTAATCTTAAATTAATCTTTTTACATAAGGAATTAATTTTTTCAATGTCTAGACTCCTGGAAAATATTTTTGAGTTCTGGTATCCAGAGTTCTAATAGGAATAAGATTAATGTTGAACCTTAAAAACATGTTGAATAAAAATAAGAAAAAGGAAAAAAAAAGAACCCAAAGCATTACAGTTATGTTCATCTAGCTGCAATTTCTGGCAGGATTCCGTAAAAAAAATTATTAAGAAATCAATTTATAAGTACCTCAAAGATAATAAGGTGATAAAAAAGGACAGCATGAGTTTGTCAAGAACTGATCATGTCAAACTAATCTAATTTCTCTCCCTGACAGTCTAACAGGCCAAGTGACTAAAGAAGCAGGAAGTTAGCTTGACTTTATTATGGGTTTTTTGACACTGTCACGCATGACATTCTTATAAGCAAACTAAGAAAACGCAGTTAAGATAGAATCATGCACTTAAAATTTACTCTGGAAAAGTGGTTATTAAATGCTTACCTATCACAGGAAGGTTTTTGAGCGTCATTCCCCATGAATCTACCTAACCCTGCCTTGTTTTCATTAATATTTGTAATGGATGAAGTATGTAAAGAGATTCACAGCATCACAGAATCAATTATATTGGAAAAAACTTCTGAGATCATTCAGTCCAACCTGTGACCAACACCAACCCAGTCAAGTGAGTGCCCCTGTGTAGTTTTGCTTCGTACTTGAGATGTTTGGGTTTTTGAAATTCCTTTTTCAGGGAACTTTTTGTAAACAAGAGACATGTTTTTGTAACAGCAAATTTGTTTATGTATATATTTTAGGAGGGACTTTTTCTTGATGTCCCTCTGGTTTAACTAATGTAATTGAAGAAGTTTATCTTCTTGTTACTAATCAAATTGGTTTGTGTTAAATAGTATTAAAAAAAAAACACTTCCCAAGAATAAAAAAAGTAAATTTCATCCTTTTGAAGTCAAAGTCTTTTTTGTTGTTGTAGTGTACAACAGTGTCATCCCTGAGTGCCACATCCAGTGTTTCATTAAAACCCCTCCATCACTTCCCTGGGCAACCCACTGCAATATCTAATCATGCCTTCTGTGAAGAAATTCTTCCTAAAATCCAACCTAAACCCCCTCTCGTTCAGTTTAAAACAACATCCTCTTGCCCTGTCACTGGTTCCCTGGGAGAAGAGACCGACCCTCACCCAGCTACAATCTCGTTTCAAGTAGTTTTAGGGAGTTATAAGGTCACTCCTGATCCTCATTTTCTCCCCGGCTCCCTCAGCCACTCCTCATAGATTTGTGTTCCAGACTGTTCACCAGCTCCTTTGCCCTTCTCTGGACATGTTCCAGCACTTCAGTGTCCTTCCTGAACTGATTACATCATAGTAGAAGAGATTTTCAAGGACATTTTCAGCAGGCATTTTCAAGGACAGCTCAATATTACAATATGATTTGACGCATTCCTAGAAAATTCAACAAATTTAAATTCAGAGAATTTCAAGTTTCATTTTATTTTTCAATATGCACAAAACTCATTGTTTCAGTGTCTTCTATGAGTGAGTTGACATTCAGAGAATTTCAATCAGAAAATACACAGAAATTCAATGGTTATGTCAAAACTAAGGTGCTAATGAGGGCTAGCTGACTAGAATTTACTTTCTTTTTAAAGGCAAATGTGGATCTTGGCCTTATGATAGATTTGAAACCAATTTCGAGTCAGTTATGCAAAACAGAAAGAACCCTAATTCCGGAACACATTAGGATAGTATTTATTGTTAAGAGATTATGATGGTAACAATTATTGCTCTTTGCTGCACAGACTGGAATCCTTCTGCCTCTTAACACCCACAGACACCAATCCACAAAATAGCATTCAGAGAGGAGAGACCTTTGATCTCCTGTTAATTGTGGGTTTTTTTTGGTTTGGTCTTGGTTTTTTTTAATATCTAAATTGATAGATTTAAGAATATCAGTTCTAGTATGATATTATAGACAATAATATTGGTGCATTTCTGTAAGCCAGAAAACCTTTCTCCCAGTTAGGGTGACTAATATGAGATTCCACACTCACAGTAGTCAGTGAGACAGTGTGGTTTGTGCATATTGAAAAGTAAAGCTGCATACAGGACACATGCTGCTTCAGAAAGACCTTCCAGCTTATGAAGACAGGGAAAATTAAATCTAACTTCTCCCATTTCTTGGTGGTAATAATCATATTCTTACTTACAACTTAAGTTGCAGATTCAAGCTGCAGACGAAATAGGAGAGTGGGAGCATTATTGTAGACTATTAAGAAAGTGTACAGCACATACATACTTATTTCACTCCAGCTATTTAAGGGACTGGCTGAACCTTTACATGATATTCTTTAAAAGTTAAAATAAATATAATCTGCCCATGCATTCAGTGTACTTTGTAATAGCTCATTTGTCATGTTGCACTTACATTCCAATAAAGATTTTTATAAATTTTCAAGCAATTCTACTGCATTTTAAGCATTAGTCCATCCTAGGAATTGAAGATCTGCTCTACTTCTAGAGCTCAGCTGACAAGGCAAATCCAAGGCATGCAGTTATTTGAATGGCTTATTAAACTTAAATCATAACCAATTAGTAAGGTTTGTGCTGTTCCCCTCCCTCATTGGTAAATACTCATTTATTTTCTTGTCTCATTTACTTTCTTGTATATCATTATTAATAAACTTTCTCTCCTGCATAAAGCAACATGCCTGCAAAAGCAGATGAAAGGAAACAATGAAGATCTTGCAGATTACACATGCTGACATTTAAGGTATTGTAAAATTTTATTCTCTAGGGCTCTGGCCTTGCACTGTGTTGCTCATAGCTATGAAAAAGTACAAAAAAAAGCTATGCACTTTCCAGTAAGTACAGGAAGGAAGATGCAGGATGGAGAAAAATCCTACAGAGACCAAAATCATGCCTACTTTCTGGAAAACTTAGAGTTTTGTCCTCACACACAGCTAGAAAAAGTAAAGGGCATGCATGCTGAGAATTGAAAGAGCAAATGGTATCTGACAGGGAGAAAAAAACAGGGGAAAAAATTGCAGCTAGTTGTTTAAATTGGTGGTCTCTGTTCCATACTGCAGAAAGAAAAGAGTCTCTCTATTTCTTCTTTGAAGACGTCTGCTGCTGCATGTTGAGATTAATCATTGTAGTGGTGCTGAGAGCTATCCTGTAAGGAGGACATGCATTAATTCCGATATTCCTTCTTAACATGTTCTCAATCTGGAGCAAAAACAGAGACTCTGATGTAATTTTATTTGCCTTTAGGTTTGGCTTCTAAAAACTGCTTCAGACAATGGGGTTCCTCCAAGGCTTGACCTGTATGAATAAGTGTCTGAGGTATCAAGGTTGTTTGGAAATGGTACTGGATGCCTATGCATATGCCTATGCCTAAGTTACTGAATCAGGCCAATTATTTTTCTGGGATTCACCTTTCTTGTACCAACAAGGGAAAATTTTCCTGGATGAGGCAATGCAATCAAGCATGTAGTGTGATTACCACAGTGGTCCTGTGCAGGGCTAAGAGTTGGACTTGATCTTTGTGTGTCCCTTCCAGCTCAACTATATGATTAATTTTGAGTCATATCATTGTCTGAACTTTTTTGCAAATAAGGCTCTTGTATAAGAGTTAATTAGAAAAGTTTTGCCAAGAAGGCTATCTTTTGAAAACATGGATTATTGAGTATAGACTATAATATTCCAGGATTATGCAAGTGTGCCTACTATCTTCATTGAGAAAATACTCTGTTTTGATGGGAAGGTATTCCATTAAAATTCCATTAATGTATAATTATTTTAAAAACACCGCTCCTTCAGTTTAAAAACTTTTTTCTTTTGATTTTCAATATAAATTGCTTTATTTTCTGGCACCACTTACATCACAATATTAATTCATCCTGAGTGTTATAAATAGTGTGAACCACAGGGAAATGATGATAAATGTTAGCTTACTGTTTAGCTTAGCTAATGTAGAATAAACTTCCGTCAGCGTCTCACTATGGGTAATAGCTAATGAGATTTCTATCTCATGCCGCAGCTTAATTGCATAGAGTTGTTCTCTTTGAAAGCTTGCTATCTAATGCAGCTACATGAGAAAAAAAAAAGAAAAGAAAAAAGATTAAATGTCTAAAAAGCCTTCAAGTTATCTGCAAAGGTTATAATTGTAACATAACAAAAATTTAAAAAGAAAAAAACCCACAAAGAATAAAAAAAAGTAATGCTCTCCTATATTTTCTGTAGAAATCACTGTCTTAACTTAAAAGTATCTTACCCATTCAAACGGAGTAATATTTTGAGTGAACAATAATATTGCAAGCCATCAGGTCTGGTGAATTGCACAACTTTGGTTTGAATTTAAAAGTCTGTTTTCACCTTTGTGCAATGAATTTAACATTATTGCCACTTCATTTCATTTACTTAAGTTCCAACTCTACCCTCACATAGTGTGTACAAGGTACATTTAAAGATTATGAGACTTAAGAGTTCACTGTTCATATGAGATTTGTGGATAATTAAAAAAAAAAATAGAGAGAAGATGGGTGTTGGGAGTATTAGGAGTTTTTAGCTCTCTTCAGCTAATCTTAAACAGAAATCTTTACTTTATGTATACTGAAACAAAGTCAAACACCACATTCTTATGTATGTGAAAAGATCTGAGATCCCTTTTTTCTCTGAAGAAGAAACTCTCCAGTAATTCAACTGAAGTTATCTGCAATATTGAGAGCCCATTTCTGACTATCAGAAATCATTTGTACATGGGAGGCAAGTGCACTAGGAGTTCAAAGATGTTGGGAAAATAAGCCTTCCTTCCTATTACAAATATGGGAATGAAAACTTTTTGTTCCAGGGTATTTTTCTATAAGGAAATGTGGAAGAAAATTGATGTTGTCTCAGTTCCATTTACAGCAGAAGCTCAGAACAATCTTGAAGAACAGCTTGTCTGTATCACTTCATTCTTGAAATGCCCTTCTCTCCCTCTGTACTTCTTGAAGAGCCCCTAGTGTGATCTAATTTGGAAGAGAGAGTAAGGGGAAAGCTAGAATCACAAAAAGCAATGCTTAAAAATTCCTTCAGCAGCAGCCTCAGCCTGAGAAATCTGAGAAAATGTCTGATTTTTTTTAATGGCACATCAGCAAGGACATGTCATTACAGTTAGTGTGGAAGTGTGTGCAGGAAGGGCCCTGAAACTCAGCCAGCCTGATCAGGGAGCAAGGGTATCAACCCAGCAGAAGGTGGTACCCTGTGTTAACTCTGCCCCTGCTATGACTGATTCAGCTTCCCAGACAGAGTTGTGATGGGAACACGCTGCCACCCGTGTGTTGGGCTGCAGGGTGTGCCCTGCTCCTGTGCCAGTACCAGATGGCAACAGTGGGCATGCCCCTGGGAGCTGCACCCCAGAAAAACTCCTCAACATGGTGACAAAGGAGAGGTGAGTATTCTGAGGGTTATCAGGGAGAGGCACTATGGGAATTGCTCCCTGATTTCCCCGAGTTAGGAAGACAGGACATGGTCTATGGAGGGTTCCCTATCTGCTCTCCACCTGGCAGAATGTGTTGACTGACTTAAGGGATAGGGCAGTAGTGCCGAGTTCCTGCAAGGCACAGCAGGCACAACTCTCTGACTGCCCCACCTTCCCAGGTGCCCCAGCACAGCAGGCACAAGGTTCTGCAAGTGAAACTGAGCGGTGACAAGGATGAAGGTTCATCTAGGTTGGAAGTGTTGCTGAATTTAAGTTTGCCTATGCCCTTCATCAAAACGTCTTCCATTAAGGAAAAAAAAAAAAAAAAAAAAAAAA
>VWZU01009518.1:249598-273450 GCA_013397095.1 Sterrhoptilus dennistouni
AAAAAAAAAGAAAAAGGCGCTATTGTCATAGGACACACTTTTCTGTGGAGAAAAGGAGATCCAACTTACTGACCAAATCTCCTTCTTCAGGAATTCTGCTGTCTTCCTGGGGTCCACATTAAAGAGATGATGAGGAAACTTCCCACTCTGGTATGCTGCTCAAACTGCTATCTGTTCTTCATTTTTCCTGTAGGCAGCAATGAACTTGCAAAAAGAAGTCTGAGGACAATCAGGACCTGAGGGCCTTGGGACTACAGACTATGGGATCAGGAGCACAAACACTGTTTTCTTGAAATCTTTCTCTTGCTGAGCATGATGAGGGAAGAAACAAGCTCCACACCTGGTGTCACTGGTAGAATTTGGGAGGTTTTGATTATAGGTTTTGTGCAAGGGAAGGTTTAAATTTGAAAAAAATTATTTGTTTTAAGGGCTATCAAGTGGTGAAGTTCCATCCCTGGAGTTTTTGAAAAAATGTGGCATTTGGGGACACAGTTTAGTGGCAGACTTGTTAATGTTAGGTTAGTGATTGGATTCAATAATCTTAAACATTTTTTCCAACCTATATGAATCTATGGCTCCGTGATTCTTTGTGTGTGTGTTTATGCATGTGTATACCAAGTCAGTTAAAATTTATGAATCTATTCTGAAAATATAGTTAGAACTGTCTTTTCAGAAATAAATAAATAGCTAGCATTATTTGTCCTTAAAGTTGGTTTAAAAAAATAGGGTTTAATATCCTCATTTATTTATCCCAGTCTAACTAGGTTCTTTGGTATCCAAGCAATAGTTTCTGTGAAATATTTGATGATCATAACCTCATTTTTTGAAATTATCCATCTCAGTTCCTGTCTGAAATGCTCACACTGCTCTTCTCAGAAAACTTCTCTACCTTATTCCTGTCACATAGGGATAGGGTGTCTCTGTCCCCCTAGGGCACATTAACATACAATAATGTTAGGCTCTGTAGGATATGGGTATGACTTTCATTCACAGGATTCTGGGCATTGAGAGATTATTCATTTCTATCTCTTGAAATAATCAAGCTTTGGTGCTTCAAAGTCCTGCTCAGTGAGCTCTTGCTGTCCAGTTGAAATGTGCTGAGCTATCCATAGCTGATATATCAAGCACAGTAGATTTCTTCAAGATCTAATGATGCATGTGCTCAGAAGTCTCATGGCCTTAAAACCTTCAAAGAAGACTCAGAGAAGATGTAAAACACGGTTAACCTGTTGATAATGACACTTAGAAACTACAGGTCCCATCAGGAAGTGGAGTGCTTTCAAAAATGTATAAAAGCTTAAAAAATCTTCTTACTCTGTGACAGAAGAATGAAAAAGGCTGATAAGATTTGCTGTTCTGAAAAAAATGCCCTCTTTACATGAGCCAATAAGAGTTCCCATGCTTTCTTAAGACACCTAGGCACTAATATTTAAGATAAACCTGTTCTGCCAGGGAACCTACAGATTTCACAGGATGATTTCCACTACAATGCCAAAAGTTCCCATTATTTTTCCATAAATATTATCTAGCCAACATAGCAAGAAAAATACAGAAATCTAAATCAGTAAACACATCACTAAAGCTACTCAGCATGCCTTGCACCTTCAGCAACTGACCAGTAGAAAATCCACTATTATTTTACAATGATATCTCAAATAAATTACTGCACAATTTTACTAGTATTATTTTTAAGCATATCCCGAAATATTTTTCTTCAAAACACACATTTTGCAATTAGGTAATATAACAGAATATGGAAAGGAAATTATTGTGTAATGTAAGGAGAAAAATTGCATATAAATAATCAATGTTTTAATTCTATTTCTAAAAGAGAACAAATTAGTTCAAAACTAATTTGAACTAATAACTCAATGAATAAATAATTCCAGGAAGAAGCTTTTTAATTACAACTTCTATGCTGGATACAATCAGTAGTATCATATGAATTGTAAATTGCTGAGTAGAAAATTTTATTTTATAATTTTCATATGATGAAGATTCCTTGGCTTTAGTCTCATTGTTGATTTATTTTTCAATGGCTGTACTAATTAATTGACTTATTCCCCACTGAGTATTAAAGTTTGAGAAAAGACCTACCATTTCAAATATAGTGTTTTCCCTTTTTCACCATATTTTACAATATTTCAATGCTTTGTTTTTAAATTTGGTTTAATTTTAACTTTATAAATAAAAGTTTAAATAGATGGATTTTGATAAAATAAAATAAAAAAAGCAATTCCTTCAACTGAATTCTTCTCTTACCTGTGATGTAAGGAGCAAGAAATCCCACATGTCTAAATTCACAGTTAAATGCTGAGCTTACGTTGGAAGAAATTGAATTGACCAATTTGGCACTATGACTCTACTTATAAGAGAATAATGTTCTTATTTTATTCTATCCTTGAACTTTGTAATGAAAGAAAAAATGCCCCAAAAGTATGAAAGAAAGCAAGGACAAAGACGAACAGCATGAAGAAAAACATTGGGTTTTTTTGTTTGTTTGTTTTTGTTGTTTTGGGTTTGTTTTTTTTTTAATAATCAAAATAACAACAAGACAGATATATGAAATCTTCACCTTTTGCACTTAATCCACAAACTTAATTTTCTCTTCTATTTGAATTACTTGAATTTCCAGAAAATCTTCCATGCTAGGCAATAATGTTGTCATATCAGTATTAAGTTGATACATAGACTCTCAGTAAGATACTATCTCTCTCAGATACAGAAAAGCTAATCTTAAACCACAGATTGGTGTTGATTTCTCTCCTTTAGAGAAACTTTTATTTGTGGGTAGTTTTCATGTTGTAATGGCTCTTTGCATAGCTGTAAAGAAAAATCCAAACTCTGTGTCACACATGTAGCAGGCAATATTTTCTGTTATTTATTTCTAACAACAGAGTTTCATCATGGAGATAACAGTGGTGTTTGAATTGTCTTTTTATCTATACTCTGGAAAACGTTTGGGAAGTTGTCAAATAGAGGGATAAACAAAATTTGATTGAGTTTTTACATGTTTACTAAGTGACTAAAGAAGGAAGAATGCTCTACTCTCCTTATAAGAGCAATTCCAGAGTCTGGGGTAATAAATGGAAACCAGATCATCAGGTTTCTGTGGTCACCCTAAATCCCCTCTCCTTTTGCCAGTCCTGAAAATAAGATACTAGAAGGGAAAGGCCAATGGCACATAGGGGATATAGTAAGGCAGGATAAATGGGTTGGTGGGAAGCCGATGAGGGTCACCAAGAAGAAATACAAAGTCTTATGCATGCTCAAGATGTGCAAAATCATACACCAATGTATAGTGAGCATTGTCCTGGTGGAAAATTGTTTGGCAGAAGACCTGTAGGGTATAGTATACCTAAAGGTGATCAGGAGCAACAATGTGCTGTTGCTGTAAAGCATGAAAATGGTGTCTTGGCCTGCACTGAGCAATGTCACTCATTATTATCTGTTTTTCAATTTGTTTTCAGAGAAAATAAACAAAGGGAAAACACAAACACACACACACAAAAACAAACAAACAAACAAAAAACCACAAAAACACAAAAAAACCCCACCCCAATCCTTTGTTTCTAATTGCAATACAAAAATTTATTGCAAATCTAAACAAAATTCACATATCTGAGAATGGTATTCGTGTGAATTCCTTCAAATTATCTCCTATGTGATAGCAGCATGTTTTCTGTGTGTAAAATAATGGAAGCTGTTTGGTCCATCAGATTCAAAGCAGCATTTGGAAGTAATAAAAGGCAGTGAGAGGATTTGTGGCATCATTTTGATATCTCTGGCATGAACTAGATAGAATTTTTTTCGGTACTATTAAAGCTAAGATGTTGCTGTAATAATAAGCTACAAGTCAAACACTAACTGAAACAGTGCTCTGCTTTCCTTTACTTGGAACACAGAGAGGAGCAATAACAAAAACAGCTTTATTGAAAATGCAGGTCATCTACAATCTCCAATAGTTCTGCAACTCCAGAAATAAAGAGACCTGTGAAGACTATTTTATACAATCATGTGAGCGGTGGGTAGCGACAACATCCAGAATGTATTAGAAAGGTAACACTAATACTATAACATTAAAATTTGATACCAAACTATGACTGTCTCTGTCATAGGTAATTCAGTGAGAAAGAGATGGAGAAAGGTGTTGCAGATGACAGTGATAATTTCCCAAACACAAAAGATCATCCGTTTTAAACCAAAAGTGGCACTCTAGTGTTGATAAAATGCATTCATGTGAAACCATAAACAATGTAATGTAAGAAAAAAAGGGTGTCAGGCAAATAAAGCCCACAAAAGAACTCACAAACCCTAAGAAATGATCCTCATTCAATCATCCCTAACATGATAATACTCATTATTTGGAAATAAAATATAAACGTTGTGAAACACAACACAAGCATGAGAATTTATTAGATTATTATGACACATTTGCAAAGGCCAGCAATCTCATAACATAGCAGTTCAATTAGCTTAGAGAAATTTTTCATTTGAACTAAGACCAATAGTACAGGAAGAAGATGAATGTGCTACTGACTGAAGTAAATCAAACATTCTTAATATTAAGGTGGAAATCCAAAATGAGGTCTGTGTACCACCAGTCATAGACAGAATGGCAGGAGAGGAGGAGAAAGAACTGACATTTATGAGCTTCATTTCACTATGAATTACACATATCAACAAATATATGTGTAAGATGTGATAATATTAGATGATTTTTAAATTAAAATATTTAATTTTTTAAATTAAAATTTGTTATCCTCTGTGCCTAATCAAGAGTAAATTCATCACAAAAATCAGGTAACATCACACCTGAAAAACTCTCTGAATAGGTCTTCAAAAATCTGAGAAATACAGAAATTTAGAAAATTAGTGAAGAAGGCTAAATATCTCTCATTTCATTTCCACAGTTCCTTTCTATAAGGTTAGAATGAGAATATTACTCTGAAATCACTATATATCAAACTACTAGAGTGCATATAGTCACTGACCATTGTAGAAAAATTGTCAGAATTGACATATTTGGCAGACTTGTCAGCTTGGAAACACACCCACCTGCCCCCAAATTTAACTTAGTTTCCTAATATTTTCTTCTTTTTTCAAAGGGGAAGTGTTCAGGGGGCGATGGCTAATGCCAAGTTTGTGTATTTTTTATGCTTCATACATCACCAGGGTTATGCTAGCTGCCCTTAGAAAAACAGAGAAAATATTTGTGCACATTCAATAGCCCCCTTGGGAAACACCATTTCTCAAACTGCCATTCGGGCTGTGTTCAGTACACAAAGTGTTTTACAAAAAAATGCAATGCATTTGTGATGTCATATAGGTTACTGATGTTTGCACAGAGGAGATTTTGATGTGAGGTAAAAAACTCTGGAAGAGCATTACCATTCAATGAAGACAACAAATAAAAAAACCCACAAAGCAAAAGGAAGAAAACATCATAAGAAAAGATATAATCAGAATAAACAGATATAAAACAGCAAACAGCAGCTGCTGAAAAAAATCTGATTCAAAAAACAGAGAAGAAATATAAGAATGCTTTGGATTCTGAACTATGAAAAAGAAATCTCTGTCTCATACATTTGTTCCAAAAAAAAAAAAAAAAAGGAATACTAAGGTAGCAGAGACAAACATAGGTTTTACAAGAAATCAGGAAAGAAAATATATTTAAAGACTTCCAACAGTGGTGTCCTATGAAGTTTTTCCCAAAACTTCTTTCCTCACTGATATATCCAAGAAATAAAATAATATAGTCAAAATTAGTGGTGTTTCTGTCAAAGGCTGAAAATGGCAATCTTTCACACAACACATCTAGCCACATAAGCAAGCTCTATAATAAATTGAACATTGCTAATTACTTCAGACCACAGACTGATATTACATTTAATAATTTAATTTAATTTAATAATTGAATACAATTAAGTTCAATACAAAAGAATCTTTATTGTTAATTTATTATAACTAGCTTTACCAAGAACTAACATGCTGAGAATCATGTTCTGCACAAAATTTTCTAATAACCTTTTGGGAACTAACCAGCCAAGTTAGGTAAGTACAAATAATGCATGAGTGTTCAGCTGGACTGTAGACACCCAATGACACAGACCTTTTTTTTTCTCTTTGACACTGAATGATTAGTGAATGAGAACACAGCTTACTGCATTTCTTGCCTTTACCACAGAGTAGTTTTTATTAATTTCATTGCTTTGGAAAACAGCTGACATTCAATCTGGCAGAGAGAACGAAGATATTTCTGAACTGATTTCAACAATCCTTCTTTTTGACAGCTAGCTTGCAATGAATGAAGCTGAGTAATCAGGCACTCATGTTTGAAATAGGAGCTGTACACCTGAAACACATCTTGAACTTGCATTTCAGACACGTTTGGAACTATGAGTGTGTTAAGATTTTCCATAATTTTAGAGACACTTCTCGAAATTTGATTGAATGGCAAACTTTGTACTATCAATTACATTGAGTGAGATATATTTATAACGCTTTTTTGTTGATAATAGATGTTGTTCAAGTATTTCAATTTACATTTTCTTAAGAATATCTCTTCTTTTGGACTTTGTGCATTTCAACTATATCTTCCTTGTGATCAGTTAGCTCAGGAGTTCAGGTTTTATAATTTTGGGTGACTGAGTGAACAGCATTTTTTTGTACTTTTTATGTTGCTGAAGAATGCAACTACTGTCATTACCAATTATTTTGATAATTTCTGCAGAAGATGGATCCTGAACCAATCCTAAGAATCCAGAGACTATAAGTACTGGGATTTTTTTTTTTCAATAAGCAAGCTAATTTTAAATGCAATTTCATTAACTTAGAGTGAGCTGTCTGTGCAGTACAAAATATAATGGTTTGAATCCTAAAAATGTTTCAAAACTGCTTGTCTTTCCTGTGTCAACCCTTCTACATGATAAAGCAACAAAGGAGAAATGAAACGTTATGTTTCCAGAGTATACTGTACTGCTTTGAACAATTTGGGTGGTGTTCTCTTTTCCTTATTATTTTGAATTTTTTATTTAAATTGTAAGGTCTCACTTTGATTCAAAAGACACTGTAAAAAGCATACCTTGAGAGGGAGAAAAATAGCAGAATTTATTCTTATTGTAGCACTTGGTTGCTGTATCTGACATAAACCAATATGCTTAAGTCTTCATTATGAAATTAGTGAGAGTGGTTTAAATTCTGTGATTGCCAATAAAAGAACATCACCATCATAGGTGATACATTACAGAAACCAGTGAAAACTTCTTCAATGCTCTTGTCAGTGTCCAAACTCAAAGGCATAAAGTCATTCACTGTTACAAAAGTTGACTTTTATGACTATAAAGTCATTATCATAATTTTTATTGGATACTCTCTTCCAATTTCATTATTTTAGTTAAAATGAAAGCATTCCTGAATTTATTTTGTTTTGTTCCCATTTAGTTCTCATATTTCAAATGGGAAAAAATGTAAAAAATAGGTAGTAGTCATTTCTAGTTAAGAGCACTATGGCAAAGTATCTACGTGTTTTATTTATTTGCTGAAAGTTTACTGCATGGATTCTGTAAATGCTGGCAAAAAAGGTGACAAGAAAACACATACCTGGTTGTTTGCCTGACAGAATCGTTTTGGATCATGTGAAATCCCAGGAGAGAGAAGAAATATTCTCTCCCCTGACATCATCTGAGTGTACTCATCCAGAAGGTGGTTCAGGACTTGAGGCAAGGAGAGCAATGAACATGGGGAGGAGGGGATGAGTCTGGGGAGTGGGGGGATGGGCGGTTGGAAATAGGAAATTTGATGGAAAAATAAAGGATTGAACAGAAGAATCGTAGACATCTGTGATACAGAACTAATAATAAAGACTTCTTTTACAGAAAAAAGGAAAAAATTAGTCATAATTTTTCTAAGGTAGATATTAAAATGGTTTCAGTATTTGCTCTGTTAATACCTGTTTCTTTCCATTGACTGAATATAGAGTTCAAGGTGACTAACTGAGATATATACAAGACTTTAGAGATATATACTAAAAGTTTGTATGACTAACAGTCTAAGAGACATCTAACAATAGAAGAAAAAATGCACCATCAAATCTAATGTGACAAAATTATTTTCTCCAAGACCAAGAGGTGATAGTGTGGAGTATGTTTCTTGAAACATTTACAATTTTTTTTAGACTAAAAGACTACCGGAAAAGTTTCCACATGAAAATATTCAATGAGTATAAGATAAACTGATTATCAGCCTCTTTCTTTTCTTAATATGTCTCAACTAAAGATTTTTTTTGTAAAAATATTATAATAAGACAAAGCAATAAATATAGAAAATGCCTTAGGATATTTATGGACTCATTCTCAGACTACTCAGTATAATAGACTTGCAGCATAAGATTTTTTTTTGTCTAACTAATCTATCTAATATGTGTTGTTAGATTTTCATCATTATATATTCTTATTTTTTCCCTGAGAAGATTGAAAGCTTATTACATTACTTCAAGTGGCCTCTGAAGAACACCAGCTGTTTCAGGTTACAAAAGAAACCTTGATAGCTTTCCGATGTGGATCTAACCTTTTCTATTTTTTAAAATCCACACCTAGTATATGCTTTTATCTGTGTACTTTGTCTGAAGTAGTTTGGCATGGAAGTCTGAAAAAGCAGTAATGATAAAGCATTCCTTCCCTAGTTTCAAAGTAATGATAAATAATGACGTCCTAGCAAACATGAAACTAAAGTATTCAATGTTTAACTAATGACCTTTCTGATAAAATAAAGAGTAGGATTTTTTTTGTGGATGGCATGAAACATGGATAGACAGTTAAGCTGTTGAAAGAAAGGATTGAATTTCAAATTATTGTAAGAAATTGGAGAAAATAGAGATAAAATTAAGTAGGGGCATCTACATTTTTATAAGCTTAGAATAATTATCTGTTCACATACTAGGCTTTTGATTAGGTAGTTAGCAGAAAGAGGCAAACATTCTAGGGCATCTCTTAGGAAGTAAGAATAGTGTTTTATCATGTAAAATGAGCAAAATTTCCAACATTTTAAGCATTATATTTTATGAGAGATATAAAGAAAATACAATCCCTGAAAAAAGTACAGGAATGATCTAGAAAATATAAAGATGGAAGTGACAGGCACCATTTTCCCTAGAAAATCAAGAAAGGACATCCTGAACCATACTTATATCCATAGAAAGCTGATATGGAGAGGAAAGGAATAATCTGTTTCTCAAGTGTAGGATTTAAGAAAAGAAGATAGAAACAGGAATTGCTGGAAGAAAGAGTTTAGTTAGGCGCAAACATTTTAATGTTACAAGTAATGATACTCCTTCACATGCAGCTGGAACAGTTTGAGGTTATGTAAAAAGGCTTGATTAATTGTGTGTGTTTTCCATGTACAGGTGCTGTACAGTTAATAACTAGAATTTTCAAGGAGTAGATAAATTATTCTAGTGGCCAAAGCTTTGTCACCAATAACCATTTTCTCCTGGAAGATATTTTGTAAATTTGTTTTTTTTCCTGCTTTTTGGGGGATGTATTTTCAATGCTGTCAATATTAATTCAAACTGATTGGCAATTTTTAATGTTTCAGTTCTAAATGCCAAAGAGAGCCTTAGTTTTTCATTGTGATGTATGCATATTTCCTAAAACTTTGACAACATTTTGACTTGAAAATCTGGCACCTGAATGTTTGCATGCCAAACTTATTATTGCAACTAGTAACAAAGTTCTCCAAAACTGCTGAGGGCAGACAATCCGAAACCACAATTCTTCAGCCAAATTATTTTCATGTTAATATGCTAAATTTAGTCTGTATGTTCCTGTGGAAGTTGTAGAGTTTTCCTCAAAGGGAGTCTTTAAAAACAGTTTGAAGAAACATCCATCAACAGTGATGAATTGTCTGGTGTTAGAAATACAGGTTCACTGTTTTGGTTTGTTCTAATTAGTCAATTTATTATAAAGTTGTCTAATACATGAGAGAAAGATGAAACAGAAGACTCTATATACGATATATTAAGTGTATAGAAAATCTCTTTTTTTGTATAATACATTGGAAAGAGATATCCAATGATTATGGGATTCTCTTTGGGAACAAAAGTTCCAGAAAAAAAAATGTAAAGTGATCATGCTCAGAGAAAGGCTTGAATGATCATCAGTTTTATGAGCAGGTGAGGGAAAGAACCAATTTCATTGAGGAAAGAAAGAAGAAGAAGCTCAAACAGTTCTGCTAATTTTTTCCTTACAATCTAGGTCAACAAATTTGTTGAGAAAGACAAAGCAGAACTCAGAGATAATGATGAGAAACACCTTTACCAGATCCTAAGTATCAAATGTCATCTGATAGCTTGGGGATATGAGACTTCAAGCAAAAGAGATGATCAGAGACTCTCATTCTGGATGAAAAGATGAATGTCTAAAATGCAATAATAGACAATGTAGAGCCTATATTCAACAATTTCCTAATTTATACTCCTATTTTTTTTTTCAATTTTATGTTGAAATAAATATTGTCATATTTTTCTCACAATTATTCCCTTCCATGTTTCTTATTCCTTTTTTTCTGTGCTGTTTTCTCTGTTAAACTTTTTTCTTTACTTTCATCATCTTCACGTATTTTTTCTCTAATATGCAGAATATACCATCTTATGATTTTGATATTCTACCTCTTCAGATCTTAGTTTTTCTGTTAATATTTTTTCCCTAACCTTTGTTTAAATATTCTTCTAAAATCCATTTCTTCCTTCTCCTCATCTTTTTTTGTCATCCTTTGTTTCTCAGACTCAGCTGATCACTGCTGCATTTTTTATATTCTTACTTGCATAATAGACTCCAAAGTGCTCTTTGTCCTTTCTATTTTCCACTCATTCCTCTGTTTCATTCTTGTTTCTCAAGTGCTTTTCCTCAGATCATTACATTGTCTATTGACACTTTATTTTTTGCTTGCATTTCAGGATATTGTTTTTATTGCTATCTTATCTGCTTCCCTAGAATATTTGAGGTATTTTCCAAAGTTGTTATGGCAGGTTAAGACTGCAGAACTTTATGTCTATACATACATAAAAAGAAACCACAGGACACTTTAAACTAAAATATTTAGTTCTCACAGGTAAACATATTTTGCATATTCTCTAACATCTCTGGTTTCTTCTCTTTCTACTACACAAACTGATGCATTGGTTTGATTGAGATTATACATTCTTTGGTAGAGGGATCATAAAAGATCATAATCCATCTCATGTTCACTCACAGATGCTATTTTTTCTCCAGCCCAGATAGCTATCACAGTAGGACAGAAACTAATTCAAGTGGAGGCATGAGCACCTGCTAGTTAGTCTAGTGCAGCTGCTTAGAACTATGTCTCTCAAAAACTTTAATTATAAAAAATACTAAAAACACAAGTGACTCAGAAAATCACTGGAGCTTACTTAGTATGTCTGATTCAGAAAATTCTTGGCACAGAAAATATAAAATCCAACCTGTGTTTTAATTTTAGAATACAATTTGGGTTTAAAACAGAAAAGCCATCTCAAAATTCACCCACAGAGTGAATACTACTGTGAATCCTTCAGAACTACTCACAGCCAACAAAGAAATAAAGCTGGAGTATTTTGTTAGATTACTGAACTTTAATTTTTCACACCTCCTTCACATACAGCTGGAGTGGCTTGAAGAGATCGTAATAGACTTGATTAATTGCTTGGCTTTTTCATGAAGGAATTCATACTATATAATTAGAGATTTCACTGAAGTGGGTACATTAGTTCAAATCTTACGTAGACGGGGGAGGCTTTCACTTCAAAGATTTCTCACCAAGAAACATTTTTCATTGGGCCTGACATTTTCTAATTCAATAATATTATGTTTTACAGTTCAAAATAGCAAGTCACATTTGATGTTTTCATTTTATGCCCCCAAATTGGATACATGTTACACAGTCCTGATTTTCTGATCTGCCAGGACCCTATCTATAAGGATTTACAGAGCACCAAATGCTAAACACAAAATCACACAGGTGAAAATAATGGATGTCTTCCTCAATATCAGAAGGGAAAAAACTCGATTTGATACTTTCAGAGAGAGAGAGAGAGTTTGAGGTTTGAAGATACTTGTGGAGATCATCTGCTCCAACTCCTCTACTCAAGCAGACCTGAATGCTCAGGACAATGTCTAAACAGGTTTTGTATATTTCCAAGATGTGACATTGTTCAGCTCCTCTGAACACCCTATGCCAGTGATCAGTCACCCTCACCATATTTCCTGACATTGAAGAAGGAGCTTCCTGTGTTTCAGTCTGTGTCCAGTGCCTCTAGTCCAGTCAGTAGGTACTACTGTAAAGAGCCTGGCTCTATTTTTGCACACTACCTGAGGGTATTCATATGGATCCAATCCTTTCTGAACCTGCTCTGCTCCAGGTTAAACAGTACCGTCAGCCTTCCTATATACGTCAGCTGTTCCAAACCCTTAACCATCCTGGTGGCCCTTTGAACTGAGTCCAGTATGTCCATATCTCTCTTGTATTTAGGAACACAGGACAGAACACAGCAGGACAGGACACAGGTGTGATTCCCATTTGCACTGCATTCTGTCACAAAATACGTGTTTGTTGGTATTTCTTTCTGGATACCTTTAATCAGTTATGATGAATCCCCAAGTCAAAATGTGATTTCTTCAGTGAAAGGATTGTCAGACATTAAAACAGGCTACCTAGGGCAGTGGTGGACTCACATTGCTGAAGATATTTAGAAGACACGTAGACACGGCACTTAAGGATGTGGTTTGGAGGTGCATTTGACCATGTTAGGTTTACAGCTGACCCCAATGATCTTAGACATCTTTTCCACACTAAATAATTCTGATTTACGATCAATGGCATGTTGGCGTTAAAAGACAACTCTCCTCAAGTTCATATTCTCTGAAGTATGAAGAGGAATAAACACTTTTTAAATTCAGGCTGCAAGATACACATCATATATCGCATTCATTGATTCTTTGAAGAAATAAAACCCTTGCAAATGGATAGCAAGGAAACTAGAAGTGATTTTTGGCAGACTGAAAACTCCTGTTTCCAGAGTTATCCTTTAAAGATGGGGGAAATTGCACACATTTATTTCATTTTTTTTATCTCTTGTTGCAACTCTTCATAGTGTTTAATTTAGCTTTTATTTTGAGATAATCTTATTGATTAAGCGGGGGCTTTGTTTGAATGGCAATGTTTCCATAGAGACCACAGGGCAGGAAGGCGTATTTCTGAAATGCTACACATCTGACACAAATGATAGGATTTCTCAGAATGGATAGCACACTTTGTGCAAAGCCACATGGAGTAGGTTGGAGAGCATTATTCTTACTAGAAAACCTATGGAGATAAACCTCTTTTCTCTAATTGCCATTAATTCTTTACTAACTAACAAGATGGAGGCAATTAAATACAGAAAAAAAAATTTGGAACTCTTGGATCTTTGCACTCCAAGTAAAATTTTGCTGTACTTGCCTCAAGCACTTAATAGGCCAAATAACACCATGGCATTATTTACTTAATACCTTATTTTTCCAATCAGGAAGCTAGAAATCACTTCTGCTATGTGCTGAGCATTCTTGCGATGTTGAGAACAACTTGCAACAAGTTTCTATCGATATTTAGCATGACCTGCAGCCCACTGACCTCAGTTAAAAACAATATTGTTTTTGTTTCAAAGTGCATGTTCAGAGGTGGTAGCTGTGAGACTTACTGGATTGCTGTAAACACCCAGCTCTGTGGTGTTTATTTCAAGCAAAAGCAAAGCAAAAGCAAAGCAAAAGCAAAAGCAGTGGTCGATGACATAATTATCTGTGTCAATTCAAAAAGCCTCGGTCTTTCCTTTTCAGGTGGTTGCTTGTTTCTGCTGTTATTTATTCCCAGAAAACCCAGTATGAAAAAAATAAAGTATGAGGCAAGGTGCAGGTGAGGTGATGACTGGCAAGACAAGGAGCACTTGCACTACGATATTTTTTTCTTATAATTTCTAAAGTATAGAGATCTCAAGACTGGTATTAAAATACTAGCTTTATTACTTATCCTCATATCAAGCATAAGAAAGTAATATTTACTTGTTTGAAATAATTTCATGGAACACAATAGAAAAAAAGAATCACTTTGGGATATTTTTTCAAGTAGTTTCTATTCATAAGACTTTAACCTATATCTCCTTTAAAAGCATAAATCCTAGTTTCTGCAAATAACGCAAGGAAGTTATTTATACACAGAGAGATTTAATCAGAAGAGACACATCCTAAAATCTAGACTTTCAATGGAAATTGTCTATCAAAGACCTTTCCTCAGAAGTGCTATGAAACTGAACAAACTGGTCTAAAAATCCCCTGGTCATGTCCTTGTTTCTTAAACAAAATTATTGTCTGGTCCAGCCACTATTGCTATTCTTTCATGAGTTACAGTACACCATAGAAAACTCACAGTGCACTCTGAATAATATAATTTTAGATAACTTCATTGTCTCTCAGAAGTTCTAGATGTTGATTAACCTTTCTAGTTATAAGGTAATATCTTTTGATAATAGAGGAATCGATTGAGAGCCACCCTGAGAAGGACTTGGGGTTATTGGTGAACAAGAAGTTCAAAGGAGCCAACAATGTGCTCAAAGCCTAGAGAGCCAAAAATATTCTGGGCTGGATCCAAAGTAACAAGAGCATCAGGTGAAGGGAGATGATTCTCCCCCTCTGCTCTCATGAAATCCCATGTGGATTACCACACTCAGCTCTACAGCCCCCCAAGACAAGAAGGGTGTGAACCTGCTGGAGTGAGTCCAGGAGAGGGCCACAAACAAGATTAAAGACACAGATCTGTGAACAACAAAACACCTCTACTTACTGTATTTACTTCTACTTCTTACACCTCTGCTTCTTCTTAGCCTCATCTCTTGCAGTATACAGACTTCCAGCATTTATGGGTAATGAAAATGGATTATAAGTTTGTGGGAAGTTCTCAATTTTAGGAGACAGTGGGTAGATATTACTTTTCCTCTGATTTATTCTATAATAAAAATCTTTTAAAGATAGCTTCATTTTATTGAAATATATGTTTATAGCTGCATGATGCCAACAGATTATTGTGTTTTCTGAGATTTCTAAATACAAATCACATTGGTGCTGTTTATTTACCCACACATATTTAAATACACATAACCCTGGATTTCTTTCCACTTACTTTTTCTTGCATGCACTGGATTGGACCAAGTACTATGAAATGGAATGTGCCAGTGCACTACCAGGAACAATCATTCTTTCATGTCTTTCTCCAAAGAGACATTGTTCCTTGTAATGAAAGGGAAAATGGGAACTGAAGACTAATAGCTTTTATGAAAAGACTTTTTTTAAGCTTCTAGTATAGGTAAACTTAATAAACCTAATAAAATACTGTACTTTTGCTTGCTGGGCTTTTATCTAATCTTATAATATGAGATATTTTTATCACTTTGATAGGTGTAAGGTACCGTACTCAGTGATTAGAGGTATTCCACAATGACATTTTGAGTACACTATAATCAGCAAAATGATCCTTCTGGTTTGTAACCTTCCTTTGAAGGCCTGTCACAGCACACGGACATTTTCTCTATTGCATCTTAATACTATTTTCCCCTGGCTTTCATCTCTTCTCTAAACCACAAAACATAATAGTAAATGGCTTAACCAAATGGACATAAATGTTTACTACCATTATTTTCTCTTTGAGGGCCAAACTATTGCAGCTGGGCAGCTGAATGAGGCACAGTGATGTAACAACATGCGTGGCTGTGCACAGAATAGGCAACTGTGAAGAGGATGTGGGAAAAACATGATGACAAGGATCAGGATAATAAGGAGAACAGAATATGAAAGGTTGGTTGGTAATGTGTTCTGATCAGAACAGTACCATGTTTTAACTGTCAGCAGCAAAACTTGAAATGAATAGACTTCAAAGGAAATGAAAAACCCCACTAAGGACATAAAGAATTATCCAAAGGTTGCAATGTTATTTGTTTTCTGAGGAAGTCTGTGTTGAGCAATCTTTATGTTTTTTAATAATTAAAACAAAATGCAGCCCAAGAGAAGAAAGACTTACATTACAGAACAAGAAAGCAAACCCATCCTCATAGTGAATAGTTGTACTAATATACCGTAAACTGTGAATTCACCTTTAAATTATGAGTACCCTAGTAATTCCCTTTGAAACCAATCTAATGCTTGTGAAGTAAAGGAGCTATTGTTTGATGCTTTGTTTGACAAGAACATTAATTAAAACTAGTTCAATAATGATATTTTGGATATATAAATGTACTCACACTACTATAAAATAGTGGATAGAGTACATGCAACAAAAGCACTGTTTTATACTGGATTTTTTTGTGAAGTAAACTTTTTTCTCATGGAAAAGTTTTGAGTTTTTTACTTTCTTATGGGAGGGGTCACATTTTTGTTTCATTAGTACTGTACTACTTATTAAGACTGAAAAAAATGTAGCAGCTACAAATGCTTTGAGGAAAGAATAAATAATAATCGTTTATTATTATTAATAATATTATACTACTAATAACATGCAACATTGTAGAATGTCAAAGAACAAACGAAAAAAATACTATTTTCAGCTGCAAATGCAAAGGAAATGTACTTTAATTTGAGACTACTTTCATGAGCATGCTTAAGTCATAGGCCTTTCAAAGAGCTGTCTTTAACATTTCAGAAAGACAAAACAAAATTGGACAGGGCAGACAAGGTATACCAGTGCCAGACTTCAAATATGTATAGAAATTGCTATTGTAGGTACAAACTTTAAACTGTTTTCTGATTCCAAATGAATTCAGTAAATTCAATTCGGTTAAGCTGGATTTCTCTGATCCTACTCCAAAATTGAATTCACAGAGCTGGAGGAACAAATTATTGTGTTTGTCTGCTTCTTTTGTCCAGCAACTCAAACTGTATTCAGGGCACACTACAAGAATCTTTACAGAGATATGAGACACTATAAGCGAATTTTTGCCTTTGATTCAGCTGAATTATTTTTAAGTTTTGGGTTTCTTAACCTGCCCAAAAATTGTCTCACTAATATGGGAAAAGGCATTTTTAATTACCATTTTTTTATGATAGAACTTCTTCATTTCACATATTATAAAAGCTGAAATGCTAATTTATCCAGGAGGAAGAACACAGAAGATATTCTTTAGCTTGAAGATTCAGACCGTCACCTAAAAAAGGTGGAAAAAAAACCGGATGACAACCTCTGCCAATTGTATCTGCTCATTCACAAAAATGTGAAAAACTGTTGACATAAATAATAGAATTGTCTTGATTTCCCAGTATTCACTTTTTTGTTCTGTCATCAAAGTTCCTTATGCTCAACATTGATACTTGATTTTGCAGAGAAATGTAATCTTAAAACAGGATGAAGACTTTATCCAAATTTGTCTGAGGGTTCTGGATACAGAGTAAGGGCAACATAATAATTTTTCAGGAATCAGCATGGTATTTCTTTTCCTATTTTCCCATAACTAACGCTGAATAACCAATATGGGTGATATGCGAGATTCCATGTGGAAATTTAATTATTCTTTACTTATATAATTTCTTTTTCCATTTGGAAAGTCTTTTATAATTAATTTCAGCTATTTAACTGAAAGATCATTCACTCTTTCACCCTCACTTAGCATTAAGAGATATTCATGAAAATCACTAGTCCTAACCTGTACTGACTGGTGATCATATTTAACACTATGATTTTGTATGTCTAATAATAGGATAGTCAGTCACACACAGCCCTTCAATTGCATTAAATTATTCCAGTAAAAATAGCTAACTTACTTAAAATTTTTGTAGTTTTGGATTTAAAACACGGATTTGGAATTCATTACTCATTCTGCTCCTTTAATTTAATAATTAAATTTCAAGTCAGCTTGGTTTTTTATTGTACTTACTATCAGATTCATGGCATAACAAAATTCTTTTACAGAGTCAGCATCTTACATTTCCACTCTAGTTCAAACACCCAGCATAGCCAGATATGTTGATAGGTGATGTCTGCCTTCAATAAATCTATTTCAAATATGTAAAACCCACTCAATGCTTAAGAATTATGACAGTTTTTTGTGAATGAATTCAGTTATTATAGTAGCCTTGTTGTTTGTGTGCATTTTTAAATATCTGTTTATAAGGTATGAAATATTCTCAGTCAAAACAAATCCAGAGAAATAATCAGACAAGACATAGACTTAAGTATTTATATCTCTATGTTATTCCTTCCTTTCTCTGATTTTTAATTGTCAAATCTATAGTTTTAGGTGGTATACTGAATGGTATATTAATTACTATACTATACCAGATTATTGTGATTTTTTTGTTTTAAAATATCATGAATCCCTTTTAAATTTTTGGGTCCAAAGTGATCAATGGTCAATATATGTTTAGTTAAACACATTTCAGAGCTACATTTGGAACTTGAAATAGAATTCCAGTATGAAAAGCCAAATTATATGTGTTTCTTTTTTGTGCTCTTTCTTAGAATTTCCATAACAAAATCTAAAATTTCTATTACTAGTGGTGAAATTGGCAATAGCAAAAGACAATAGCATGCAGGGTGAGAAGTACTGAACAAAAAACCCCAAGCTTGTCTGTGAATATGTGGCCATTCAAGAGCAATATTTCCTCTAAAGTATGCTGGTCACTGTTTTGCTCAGTGTATCTTTCAGGATGGAGCTGGGAACAGCTGCAGCAGATAAACTATGGAGTTAACTGCGGACTTTTGCTTATAAATTTATGGCTTTTAAAGACAGAACAGGTCTCCTTGTCAATACTTACCTAGTCTCTCTGTGCTATAGTTACAGCTGAAGTGATTGAAAAGATTTTGATCCTTCTCATTGCACTTATTCCTGCATCCATTGAATGCATTGGTGGTTGTAATCATTGACTTTGTTAGCATACAGATTCAGTTCCTCAGATCCATAGAAATCTATGAGTGTCCCTAGCCATGCTATTTTTCACAAACTAATCCAGCTTTTGATCCCCAGTTTCATTTCACCTTTGAATCCTCAAACTGTATCTTTCAGTCAATCGTGAGTTATCATACCATGTCACTTACATCAACTTTCCTACCATGCATTTCCTTCCAAACCTCGGCATAAAAGTTTACTTGATTTATCCTCTACTCTCTGCATATAAACTAATTTTATCTGCGTGTTCTCAGTGTTTAAGAAGTCTCATGTGTGGAACACACTCTTCTAGTCTGGATCTACAAAGGCTCAGAGATAATTATCGTAGCAAATATTCTAGACTCAATTAAAAGTAATCTATTTAAAACATTCTTCTTGGTTACAGATGCAATAATATATATGTGTGTACTATTTGAAGAAGTGCAAACTGCTTACTGCTCATAATAGTTATATTTATTATGGTAGTTCTGAGTCAAAATATAAGATATACTACTACTAAAATGAACAGGAAATGGCACAAGTAGGAAACATGAGCTTTTAAAATCCGCTCCTAAAGCCGAGGAGAAAAATTATTATAGGCCAGAAAAAATTCTGTGATTCCTAACAAGCAGCTATTCAACACAGATGACTGCTGCTGAAGTTATTGAGGGTGTTTTGTATTCTGGAAGACTTCAGTATGATCCCTTTGAATATAACTCTATTTCTTAACATTTCTTTTGATGAGGTTACACTTCTGGCTTTAAGTGCCTTTATAGTATTCAACAGGTTCAACATGTAAGTAGTAAGACTAGGAAATAAGCAATGAGATACCCCATATAGAAATTCACCACATTCATACCATATGCCAGTCAAAAGGTTATTTCTTGCTATCATTCTTTCTGATGTCCATTAAGGAAACCTTTCATAAAAGTAATTAAGATTCCATAGAGCCTAGCAAAGCTGATCTATGTCTGTCCACCTTGGGAATTAAGACCTAGCACTAAGGGCTACCCAAAGAGAAAAGAAGAAGAGGAAAAAAATAAGAGTCTTTTTTTTTGGTTCAGGAAATTGTTCAGTAGAAAACAGTCACTGTTTGTAGCTACAGAGATGTACAAAAGGATACATATATATTTACATGCAATCAGGTAAAAACCATCTCTTTTTCTGGGTAATTACAATGTCCAAAAATGGAATGAGACATCCTCTGAAGCTTGTGGAAGGGATTCCTATGATGAGATTTGTCAAAAGCCATGTACGAAGATACTCAGTCTACACTTCTGAAATGTTCACTAAGAGGATATTAGATGTTTAAGTTGTCTAGTAGTAACAGCAGCTATTGTGTCACTGCTGGTACTTATCTCTGTGTTCGAAGTTTTATCTTAGTCATTGTATTAAGATGGATGAAGTCAAGTGATATTAATAACTAATGTTTATTTCCTTTTATTATATGTATGTAAAATTTTACCTTTCAGAATATTGTGATCATAAATTTATTAGCTCATGTGAAAAGATGGGATACTGGTTTAAGTGCCATTAAAAAGTAAAAAATATGTTTAATAGAATTCTCATTATTCTCAAGTTTACCATATTGTTTCAGTATTGTCTGTCCTGAATTTCTACTCCTTAAAATGGAATGTGTATTCTATAAAAAACTTCATATTTTCTTTTAAAATCTTCTGTTAAAAATTACTGTCATCAGTCATTATGCCATCACTTTTCTATTTCATCTCATGGTAGTCCCCAGGATTAAAACTAATGCAAAACTTGACATACCCTGCCCTCTCCCCTGCCAATTCTGGTGGTTTGGTTTTCTTTCATGAATGCAAAATCTAACTGAAATCAGTGAGGATTACACTGAGATTAAACAAATGGTGAGTACCTTTTGTTCCAGGATATACTAGCCTCAGAATCTGAAATCAAAGAGAAAAAACAGGAATTATTTTTCTCCAAATGACAGTCTGATACTCCTGTAATACTCCTGACACTCTGGTAATGCATGAAAATAAAGTTCTTCCCTATCAGTAATCCTGTACAAAAGGACATATGCAATGAGTTGTATTACATAATTGTCCGTAATTGCCCAGATAATTGCCCTTCCTCTTCTCATTGTTGGCTTATTTGGTCCAAAAAACCATGCATTTCATTGTGGTTTTCTCACCTTCTCACACTATGTTCAGTTATTGAACAGCTTATAAAGATAGAAGGTATCTTGAAAGATGCAGCTGAATAATATATGCCCTTCAACCATTAAACAGAAATAATAATGGAAAAAATACTTTAGATAATGGAAAAAAATTCTATGAATTGTCAAAACGAGGGATGATAACAACAATAAAATGCTGCTTCTGTTGGTACTTCAGTCTTCCAATGCATGAAAGGCACAATATACCTGTTATTTGAGTAGTAGTCAATGCATACATAGTAGGGCAATGATAGCAGCACAAGCTGCTGTCAATTTACAGCATCAACATCCATCACGTAAAGTTATTATATATGCATCTATTATTTAATCTATTAGAAGTAAAGTCATTTCAATAGAAATTTGTCATAAGACCAATGTTAGAAAATAAATTTTTCAGCTTCACCTCATTGTTTACAGTGTTTTGTAGCACAAGACCACTGTCTTTTGACAATCTTCTATAATGGTGGCAATATGTCTTAATTTGAGACCAAGTACAGCACATGTCCTTTAGTTTTTTTATTATTTATAGATTTTTGCATTAAAGTTACCATGAGAAGGTTCAATGAAACACAAGGTACAATGAAACACTATTTGTTTCACTCCTTCTTTATTGCAAACCTGACTGGTCTCATATTTGATTAAACTGTTTAATGCTCTGACTTAGCTATACTGCCCTAGAAATGTAATAGCACACAAACACAAGAGCATTTATTTATTAAATGTATACCAAGTCTCCTGCCTGTCTTCAGCTGGTGCAATGAATGGATGTAGGAGTTACTGACACTAGAAATTCTATTTTATATTTAGCTAAGCATCAATATAACTTCTTTGCCTACTGAATTATTCTCATTGATGATTGACATAAATTACAGAAAACTTTATATATGTGAATATTGTTCATGGCCAAAGCTTGTATATAAAACCTGTGGACTTTAGGCTGTTTGGTGGATTTTATTCCCTGCATTCTGTTATTTTTTCAACTGTGTAAAACAATTACATACACTCATACTGGTAAAAAAGGACACAACTATAAACTAAATGGCATTTGATTTTTTTTCTCACAATGTCAGTTATCAAATGTCAACATTAACATGAATTTCTGTTGACTACTGATAAAACAAGTGACAAGACACTGCTGAATTTCTGTTCTAATAGAGAAAAGCTCCAGTGACTGGTGTATGCTTGGTTTGTCTCCATCCTGGAAAAGAGATGATAGAAAATTCAGCAATATGACACAAGCTTGGTGTTGTCAGCAAACTTGATGAGGCTGCACTCAATCCCACTGTCCATGTCACCAGCAAAGATGTTAAATAACTCTGGGCCCAATACAGACTCCTGAGAAAGGCCACCCATCACTGATCTCTCTATGACTCTGAACAAGAACAAGATATTCTTTCCTTTTGTCTTGAAAATATATAGAAAAAAGTTGTAGTCAAGAAAACATTTATGTGTCCTTAGTCTCATCTTAAAATTGTTGTATTTCCTTTCATAGCTTATAATTAATTTCTAGGATTTATAACTCATCCTTAAATATGAATTTTGAACCCCAGAAATGGAGCAGAGGAACCACTAAGAGTTAAGCATTTTATTATAATATATGTTTTTAAATCCATTTACTGTGACCGAAGTTAATACAAATAAAAGCAAAAAAACCCCTCACAATACATAAAAAAATGACTACAAATATATAGACTAATGAAAAGATGAGATGAATCATTATGAATCATTACTATTCATTGGAACCACTGTTACTATATTAATTGTTACTATGTTAATTAAAAATTAATTAATATATTAGGCAAAATTATGCAATCACTATTTTTTGGAAATTGTAATAGATAACTCTGTTTTCCTTAGATTTCAATATCAATTAGTATTATTTCATCGAACCTTGAGTAGTTTGAGTACCTGCTTCTTAGAAGGCAACTGTCAAAATGCTTCAAAAGTGTAAATGAGGTAAAGATTACCAAACAGTATTCCAAAAAACCTAATTTTTCATCTTTTTCATGAATGGAGAGGATTTTTCTTATGGATGTATGGATGTTTCATCTTTTTGCAACAGCAGTGCTAGAAGTTTAAGGTAAATTTCCTTCCCCATTCATGAACGCTTGTTCAGTTACATCTGATGAAAAAACTAATATCAGCAATATAGATGGAAAACAATGGGACTGAAAGCAGGACTACATTATGACTAGTAGTTGTAACATTTACTGTACCAAAATTGTTTCTATATTGACCCAAAAGAGCATTTCTGTGCTATTTATGAGTTCTGGGAAAATAGTACAAGCCTTGTTAATTCAAATCAATAAGATATTTTCAGTCTGATACGTACTTCAGGTATGTGTGTACTGCTAAAGCTGAACAGGGAATTAGTTGGGGTGGGTTTCTTTCAACTGGAAGATATGACTCAACCAATCCACAATAATGTAAAAGGCTTTTTGAAAAAGATACTACAAATGAAAACTTGTTCTTAATAGCTCACATCTCAGAACCGAAATGTGTTTTTTTTCAAGAGTTCAGTTATAATGAGGATCCCACATGAGCAGCTTTTGAAAATCTATCTGCTTTTTATGATGCTGTAATTAGAGCTGGACCTATTTTTTTGCTATAACTTTCAGACACAATGACACGGAATCACAGAGATTCATTTGTGCAATCTCTAATTTTTTTTTCCTTGCTTTAATTGGTTAAGTAGTGTGGTAAAGGTAAAAAAAAAATTAAAAAGGGAAAAAAAAA
>VWZU01009518.1:273483-317088 GCA_013397095.1 Sterrhoptilus dennistouni
AAAAAAAAAAAAAAAAAAAGAAAGGGATATTATATGGGATCTTAAAGCCAATAATCTGTTTTAAAGTCAAAACTTTCCCTGACACCAGTGGGTATCAGTATGCATACCGCCAAAATAAAATATTAATGAAACTGATGGTCATGAATACACTGTGTAATGTAACACAGTGTAGGAAATCCCCTAACCAGCTCTCAGCCCGACTAAACCTCTATCTGAAGTGACACACTGTCATAGGGAGATGCTAGCTCAGATCCTGAAACAGCATTGAAGTGTCAGCCTTATACAACACCATAAGAAATCATCTCAAATATGGGAGGAACTGGCTTGCTGCAGCTCTGCTAAAATGACTATACTCATTATAGGTCTACAGCTAACTCTTTCTCTGATACACTGGGAAAGCTCTGCACCACTTGCAGCATAGCCATAAGATATTCCATAAGGCCAGCACACATCAAGAAAAAAAAAAAGTCATTCCAAAAAAAATGGACTCCTGTTTCAGAATCCAGCACAATTGCTTAACAACATGGTAAAATAGTTAATATCACACAGCGGCAACATATAAAGTTGCTGAAAAACAGTTACCTCATAACCTGAAGGTTTTGGTCTCTTGATAATGCTTAAGCTTAGAAGAAATAAACTAATCACATAATTGCTCTCACATTATACAGTTGTTCCCACATAAAGTAGTTGGCACTCAACTAACTAATCAGGTGTGATTACAACCGCAGAATTTGTGAATACTTAAAAAAGAAATCTTCCTATAAATCTTCGGAAATGAAATGAAATATGACTGTAGCAAAGAAAATAGCATGGAATAAACATTCATGACAAGGAACAAGTCTGAAAGTGAATGTTTGGATTCCAAACAAACATCCTCACAAACATCTCCAGGATAGAGTGGTGTAAACAATGGATTAAATTAAAATTCACTGCTCAGGCCAAATTAAAGACCTGTAAAATAAAGGAAATGGCCAGGAGAACTGAAATACATATATATCAGGGTTTGTGCCATGAAGAAACAAAAAGAAATGCAAGAAGAGGTATTTTGAACATGTCCTCCTACTAGATATGAAAAAGTCGGTTTAAATTTTGGGCTCTTTTTGCTCAGTTTTGGGTAGTTTTTGCTCAAGTAAAAATGAAAAAATATTTTCAAAAACCCTGACATTTTTGTAAGGTAAAAAAACGGAGATCTTATACCTTCTGTTAGAGAATTTTGGAAATAAAGTATATCAGCATGTTTTGAATCCTGAACTCTGTTATTGTTAATATTTTGGCTGAAATTATTAATTGAATTCCAATCAGGTGTAGAGATAGTTTTCATTGTTCCCTGTAGTAAAATTTTTCTAATAACAATATAAAGATCAAAACACTACTTATAGTTCTATTCTACAGAATTTGCAATAGCGTATTAACAACCTGATCTGTCTCTTTGGGCATTTCATGCCTTTATTCACATAAATTGTGGGCTACCTGCAGAAAAAGTGAAGTGCCTAGGTGTGAAAGTTTACACCTGACTACTTTCCCTACAGTCTCTCATAGTCTCCATCCTCAAAAACTATTTGACCTTGACGTGTATGAGTTAACCAAGATTAATTTCAAGGTAACTGTATTTCTAAGCAGAAGAATGGATTTTACCAGAAGAATGGATTTTAGCTTTCGTAGTTTTTAAACATGTAGTGTACATTTCTTTTATTTAAACATTTGTATGAATTGTAGCAAAATGACCACCTTGTTACAGAGGTAACTTAAAAGCACCACTACCTTTAGTTACCTGCATAGTTCTTATTAATATTATGATCTGACTAATAAGTACCTAGGCATATACAAACATTCAAAACATCAAGAAATTTCAGGCAAAAAATAACAAAAGAAAAAAAGAAATGCAGAAGTAAAATCTGAACTGTAGGGACTTTAAAAAACTTTTTACAAAAAAAAAAAAAAAAAAAAGGTACAGCCAGTATGCTTAATATTTTAGTCTGAAGGAGTATTACAAAGTCAGAGGGAGTATGGTATCTAATTTTAATGTTAACAGTTTGGCTTGTTTATAGATAGCTAGTCATGGCTATAAAAAATAAATTAGGTTTGTTTAAAATATTAATAATAATTTTATCTTTTTATAATATTATAAATATTTTAATGGTATTTATATTTTCTTGTCTAATTCTCACAAAAGCCAACTACTTAAAATTTATTTTGCAGTGAATATGTTTAATTTTTTTAAAAATATTTTTTTATATAGAAAAAGGAAACAATAGAAACTGATGAATAGTTATGAAGGCTAGAACATAAAAAAGACAGTGTGACGCATTATTCTGTTGGGTTTTTTGGTTTTTTTTTTTAAAGAAATTTTAGGGACTTCCACACAGGATGAAGAACACAGTCTTAAGCAGAAAATTTCAGTAAGTTTTACTAAAAGCTATAGAGATGAACTAGTTTACAGAGCTTAAAATCAGTACAATATTATTTTAAAATAAGTCATTGTAATATAAATCTCAATATTTAGATTGTCGTCAGCTTTATATAAATCTACACAATGTGTATCATAGTCAATGCTAATTGCAGCAACAGCCATAAGTTTTTACTCCCAATGCCTCATAAAATATTTTATTACTGCTGCATGACATAATAACCTAAATCTTGGAAAATATTTATTTTACTTTTTGGTAAATAATAATGAATGGTTTACACACATCTGATCTATAATAGGAAAGTTTATTTTCTTTTAGTTTTTTTTTACCTCAGAAGTAAGCAAAGACTACAAAACAGAATAGAAGAACAAAAAAAGCAGGGCAGAATATCAATCTAATTTTAATTTTCAATCTTAAATCACAGCTTTTTTTTTTTCAAATATAATGTCTAAATTTTCCAAATTTCAGTTTACCAGCAGTGCAGTTGAATTGGTACTGTTTAAATTAATTATCCCATTTTAGGTCTAATTACCCTTGTGAAAATATTAAAATAAAATGTAAGGATGGAATTATTCTACTGGAATTCAACCAGGAGATTGATTTGGAGGCTAGGTAGTGCCAAACCTCCAAGCTTCTTCTTTCAAATAATTCAATAGCGGACTCACAGTTACCAAATTAAAATAAGAACATTAAAAAAAATCCATCTTTGATGTCTATTAGATTGTATGCAGTTTTTAAAGCAGTGACTCTTTTTTCAAAAAAAATTATTAAAGATTTGAGTTGCTAGAAAATATATAATATAATTAAGCTATTTAAAGCAGTTCATAGCTATTCATGTTTCTTTACAGTGAAAAAGAGGTCTTTTAAAATGCTTCTGTGGTAACTGTGTACTCTGGGATTGCCATTCTCTGGAAAAATCCAACTCCCACCGACAGAGAGGCAAAGTTTGCCAAAATGAGTTCAATCAAGTTCATTTTTCAAATTAATTTGAACAACTTATATTTCTGAAGCTGCCTTAGAAAACCACAGGGAAAAAATTACAGAGTGAGCAGCTTTCTGAAGAGAGAAGGAGGTAGTTTGTTATCTAGTGAAATTTCCTGCAGAAGCAGCACACCTTCCAGAATCTGGACTTTTTCAAAACCTATAAACATTTCTTTTTCTATGGAAAAGGCAAACACTGATCACTAACCTTTCTGCCTCTTGCTGTATTCATTTGGAAAACCCTTTACACTTTTGTCAACTGAATCTCACCTGTTCTAAGCAGTCCTTGATAATCAGAGAGGGATCCATGATTGTGAAAACCATCCTCTGCCATTAACACCAGTCAGGAAACTGATTTTGACCCAGAGAATCTGTTCATTCTTTCTCAAGTCTTTCCATTTCACTAGAAAGATCAAAGTTAAAAAACAAAACAAAACAAAACCATACATGGCCTTTATGTCCTTGAAAATTTCCCCCCATGTGCCAGGTAGGAAAAACGCAGGAAAGCATCCACCTTTATTCCACAAGTTTAAGCACTGGATTTTAAAATTTATTGTCTGAAAATTCAATGTATTTCATATCTTGTACAAAAAGCAGAGCCAATCGTGAGATCTGAAACCAGGAAACTCATTATTTAATTTTCAGCAATGATTATCTTGTCTGATGCTATTTCAGATCTCATTCTTTGCTCATGGCTCCCAGTCCCACCTGAGATACTTCATAGACCCTTGGTCAGACCCACAGCTTCATACCCCCTTGGAATTAAAAGAACCTCAAACAAACTTTGCAGTTCTGGGAGAGTATTCCAGTGAGAAGGCTACTTTGTAAAAACCAGGTCCCTCTCTCTACCCATAAAAATGCTTGACAGTTTCTGTATCTGGATATAAAGCACAGTTGAAAAGTAGGTGCTGTGTGTTTATTTAAATATTGATTCTACTCAGGCTGAATTTCCAAAACTCATTTCCGGCTTATGTAGACTAGATCTTAGCCCAACTCTTGCTAGGTGTCACTGTTTTCCAGGCTGGAGCATTTCACCTTGTAAATACAGTTTAATTTATTTGCATCTAAATGCATGACTTCCCTTTCTGCTATATTGAACCAGATATTGTTTGATTATGTTCAGCTTGCCAAGTGATCCAGATAACTTTGTAGAGTAATATATCCTCTTTATTATTTACTACTCTCTCAATTTTCAAACCATTTACAAATTTCATCAGTAATGATTTTACGATTTCTTTTTGGTCATTGATAAAAGTACTTCACAGCATGAAGGCAAGAGCTGAATTGAATGAGATCTTACAGAAAAGAAAAGCCCCAGTAATTTTAATTTTGGGTCTTTTACAAAGACAGTAATGCAAAAGACATGTTTCCTTTAGATGAACCATTATTAAAAAAATATAAGTAATTGCTTTTTATCTATATCTACACTAAATTAATGAAATTATGAAACTGCAACAAAACAATAAATGTAAATATTTATTTTTAAAATTACTGCCATGTATTTTTATTTCTTCACATAGTGCATTAATTATGCTTTCCATAATTTGTCTTTATTTTAAAGTAGAAACCACATGCACATGGAAAAGAGAAAACAAAAGCAGAATTTTGAAGTATGATTCTTAGTTGCTTAAGAACTAAGTATCTCAATTTTGAGTATATCATATTTTTAAACAAAGGGATTTGAATTGATAGAGATGTTTTGAACAGTATTTCATAGTTCACTTGTGTAACATATACTGTCAAATTGAAAAAGACAATTAAAATTTAAAAATCTCCAGCACCTCCTTTTAAAAAACAAAATAGAGAATAAAAAAAAATATGTATTCTATATGGAAACCAGAATGCAAATGCAAACTTGTCTCTACTTTAGTGAATCATATATCATTTAGAAAAAAAAATACTTCTCTTTTCCAGAAGTTCATGAGTTCATGGGTAAGCAGCTAACTGTGAAACAGAATGAAATGCTAAAAATCCTTCTGCAGAATCATATTAAATTAATTAAATGATAACTTATGTCACAACCATATCACTTGTTTGTTTCTAATAATTTCAATGAATAGATCTTAACTTTTATGATGACAGATTCGGGTGACTGAAATATGGCCTCAGACGTAGCTGGATAGAGTATGAGACAGAAAAAAAGTGCACATGAATCCATTTAAAATATTTAATTAGTTCTCTGACAAAATACAAGTGTATATTCAAGTACATTCAAGTACATATAAAGCTATGAGTAAGTGATAACAATCCTGAGACTTTCGTCATATGCAAACCATTTATAAATTAGCAAAAATAAAACAGTAGAATTTTACCAGCAGATGGATAATTAAGGGAAATAAATAGATCTCTATACATTTTTACTTCTATACTACCTACTGCAGTTGGCAGGAACTAGTTTTACTTCCTACCCAGTTATACTGCCATATTTCAGTCACTGGAATACTTATATATCGACAAAGGATGAAAGCTCCTTTAATTTCTTTTTTAGTCTCCCAAATCCACAGATCTATAAAATCAGAAGAATAAATTCTTCCAGTATATTTATGCTAAAATTTCCATTTATGTTGTCACCTGAATAAGCTTTCAACTCAGAGAGCAGTCTGTATCACAACTCAGTCATCTAATTAGAGCATGGAAACCCTTAACAAAATTTAAGGCATGTTTGATAACACCTGTTTAAAAGGAGCTTTCCTAGTCATCTGAAGTTGCTTTTGAGGTTTCCTTTATACTAGACTGCCAGAGATCTAATACAAAGTGCCTTAAATAAAGTGAGCCAAACACATCTCTAAACTAATTCATTCAGGACAGCCTGTCAATATTCCTAAATTTAATCAGATAACAGTTCTTCGTACAGAAATGGCTGTGCTTTAAAAGGTACAAAGTTCTTTTCAGTTGCAGTCTCACAATTGCTCTGCAAATGCCAATTCAACACTAATGCTCATGGTATTTAGCTGGGCATTGCTAGGATGTCAGCAGCTCCCTTGGTCTTGTTTGAACATTTGAACTATTTGATAGGTAATTAAGGTTTCTCTCAACAGTCTGTAGCTTTAGTTAAACCATAAAGTCTGTGTCAATGGATTTTTTTCTCCCCCACTTCAACCTCCTCTCACTCTTTCTCTCTATCCATGTAGTCAGTGACCTCACCTCTGCAAAGTGCCTCACTGAGACCTGATTTACTATGTGTGTTCATGAGATACCACAGCAAAATCCCTGCTAATGAAGTTAGAGGATAGAACCAGACTGCAGTTCACTGTGAAACATCCTGGGCAGGCAGGATTCACCCCTTTGCCTCCAGATTAGTTTGATTTATACACAGGAAATCTGACTATATTTGGTTTACTGTATGGAAACTTGTTATAGTGATTACACAGCACATGTGGTGCAGCCTAGAAGTGCCTTGCTTCTCACTGATAAATATTTTGGATGAAAAAAAAATCTATTTGGTTATTTAAATGAAATCAAAGTTTTACCATGTCTGAGGTGGAAGGGGGTTATTGAGCCTTAAAACTGTGAACTGTGTCCCTCATACATGCATGTATTTAAATGCAGAAGCAATACTGAAAGCTCAAAAAAACCCCCTAGATATCCAGTGAAGAAGACAACAAAACATAACTCCTTTTGACTCAAAAGGACTGTTAAAAAGAATTGATTTAACATCAAAAATCAATGCAATAAATAAATTATTAAAAAATAAATGAAAAAAATCCAAAACAAAACAGAAGAAAGAAAGGAGACTTCATTAGAGTCCAATGACCTACACTATGTTGAGTTATAATAGCAATTTCTGAAGGAGAACAAAGAATTTTGGTGGAAAAATAAATTTGCTTGAGTTTTGGTAGAAGTTAAGGGATTTCTGAGACCTGAGTCTTTTTTGTGACCTAAAGTATATTACCCCGACACACTTTTTTTAATGAGTACAACCTCTGTGAAACTAAGGCCATTTATGAACTTAAAAGACCAAAGATTCACCATAAAATACCACTAAATGATGATTAATAAATATTAACATATACTGGTCGAAGTTAGTGGATCCTGCACAACAGCACTATTAAAAGACTATTAGGACAGGGTTACACTTGGAAAAAAAAAAAGATTAAAACTCTAGGAAAAGTGGCAAGGAAATCCTTCCAAAATTCTTTCATCCAGGCACAAAAACTCCAATGATACTTCAACCATAAAAACTGAATCAGTTTTCTCTATCTGAATGTGTTTTAGAAGACAGAATAGCATATTCTGCCTCAGTTTTGTGGTCACAACTGCTACCAACCTGCTTATTGGCTATGTCAATGGCCTGCAGTGACCACGTGCTTGCCTTCCTGAGTGACTCAGGATGTTTCAGCTGAGTCTTTCACTAACTCCAGATAGGACCCACGGGTTAGCCTTATCTTGGGTTTTCTATTCTGTCTATTGAAACCTGTTTGGGAGGTGTTTTTTTTTCTTTATCCATTGTAACTCCAAGAGAGAGGGATGGCTTCCTTTCTGATAACAAGCCATCTGTTGAGATCAGGTGGGGTATTGTTTCTTATTTCTGTTCATTCTTCCACCACCTCCAAGAAGATATCTCTTGTTAATAGGGCCTTTAAAGCTCACCAATGGCATGACACATTTCATCATCCTATTGTGAGATGCTCCACCCATGGAGAAGGAGCCAAACCATTTTCACCCAGATAAAAAGGAGCCACAGGTGTCACCAGTCATCCAATGTTCCCATGGGACTACCAAAGGAAGACCAGACCCATCTCTGGACCCCTGGCTCTTCAGGATCATCTCTGCTTTCAATAGGACCATATCTGCCATGCCAGGAGGGCTGACTTTTGGACTGTGTCCAACACCCTGACCAACAGGGCGTCACGTTGTATTTCTGACTCTGTCAGGGTTTTCTAGGATTTCTTGTTTGTTTGTTTGATTATTCTTTTGTCCTACATTTGTATTTTTAATATCCCTAGTAAAGAACTGCTATACCTATTCCCCAAATCTTTGCCTGACAGCCTTTTAATTGCAAATTTATAATAATTTGGAAAAGGGGAGGGGGGACCTTACATTCCAAGGGAAACTCCAATCTCCCCTGGCAGATACTTGACTATCTAAACCAAGATAAGCCTTCAGCAGGCAATTTCAGCTTGCAAATTCCAGGCCTCTCATTTCCCTGGTGAGAATTTGTGATTTGAGTTTTTTCACCATTTTCTTCCAATTGCAGGGATGGTCTCCATTGACCTGGACAATAAATTCTCTGTATACCTCAAAAAGTTCATTTTGTTACAGGTGGCATCAAAATAAAGGGTGGTAATTCTCCATTGCTGTGAATAATTGTAGGAACTTTTTAAACTTGATTATATACCTGCATTATGCTACTATCAAATACATTTACAATATCTAAAATAGTATCAAATACATTAAATTAATGCCTATCTCTCACTAAGACTGTGTACTCAGTGTGAAGTTCAAGACTGCAACAATTTGGTATAGTTATAAATCCCTGAAAATCATGGATTATGATGGAAACTTTGACAAACCTAACTATAACTGCAAAAACACATCGCAAGCATGAGAAAAATTAATGTTTTTCCAGTACCTAAATGTTCTATTGCACTTGTAAATTTACGTTCTCGGTTTGTACAGGGAAGTAATATAATAAACTACAAAACAATTATTACATGTTGCAAATGTTAGAGTTTATGATAATTTATTGATATTTTATGCTAACAAAGATGAACTTATATGAAGACAGTGCAAGCAATAAAACTTCAAAATTATTGCTTTTGATGATTTTTTTAAAATTAATTAGAGCAGACAGAATTTATAATTAAATAGAGCAGAAAGGGTTAACTTTGCCTGAGAATTAATAACACTGGAAACATCACAAAAAAACCAAAGAAACAGAAAAAACCACTGCTTAAATTTCTCTTAAAACAATTTCATATATATGAATACCATTAACTTCCCAGTTTATTTAAGAAAATAAATAGTATGAGACCAGTAAAATTGTACACAAGCCTTTTGCTGAGGATTTAAGTAATCTAATGGATTGCCAAGGCTTTGAATTGGCATCCCTCTTAAGAATAATTTTCCTTCTTAAATTCAGACATGAAAGCCTGTACTGTAGTTGTCATCTGAATTTTTTTCCTTCTTAATGATTTAGTCCATGAAGTTGCAAAATTAATCTTTTGATTCAGTTTGGAACTCTATTTTGCCCTTTAGCAAAACTATGTTTTCTCCAGCACTATTTGCTGAGACAATTTCCTAAAAGAGAAACAGATTTGTACAAGAGTTAAGGATGTATATTTGGAAAATTTCCTCTGTGTTTTCCCAGTGAGGTTTACCTCCTCCAAGTTGAAGTAGTTTCTATATTTGAAATCTGACATCCCCTGATTTTATTTTTTCTTTCCTATTGAGTATATGGCACATTTATAGAGATTCTCAAGACTGAAGACATCTTCTTGAAACACATTTGTATTTAAGAAGGTAAGTTCACAAGAGATAAATAGGTCTGGTTATCCTCCCCAAATAAACGATTATAATTACATTAGCATATGTGGATGAAAACAGAAAGAGACCATATTTTCATCTGGTTAAAGGTTTTGTTTCATGGCTACTGTTATGTGCTTATCTATAGTTTTGTTCCCAAAAATTGTAAAAAAGAAGAAAAAGAAAAAGTGATCTCTTGAATGCAACTGCCTCTCTATCCCTTCTGCCTTTTTTTTTTCTTTAAAGTGAAAACATCAAAAGTGACTGAGGCACTGAAGGTTTATTATCTCTCACACCACTATGCGTCTGAAATACTAAAATAATATACAAGCTCAGGGTAAGACTTTACGTGGAGAGAATGGGAATCTGATGGCAAGAAAGGTTTGAAGATCTGAGAACAAAGGAACCTCCTGGTTCCTGGAGAAGAAATATTTTCCTACAGAGCAATACCTTCTAGGGCTTTTCTGGGTTAGGTGCTCCACATCAAGAACTCTTGGAAAATGTTTTCTGCCCTCTGCCACCTCAGGGGTGTCTTCATGGATGAATTAACACCACGCCATAGGAGTGTCCCTGGCAAATTGCAGGTTCTTTAAGCATTTGTGCTGCCATACATCCACTCCCATGCCATACATCCACTTCCACATCCCACTTCTCCAAGCCTTATCATGATCTAAAGATCTCAGAGACAAAGCTATTTCATTCTGCCTCCAAAGAGCCCCTACCAACACAAAGTGAAGCAGCTATTTCAAGAAAAACAAGCAGCTTTACTCCTCCCTTGCCCACCTCCAATCTTTTAACAACATATATTGGACTTAGAAACCAAACTAGAAACAGGTATATTAACTATTTCTACCATCTGTCACAAAGAAATTGCAAGTGATTTGCATATCTTGCACTGCCATAACAGTAATGAGTGCCTTCAGTTTTAGTAGTTAAAAAGAAAAATATATCAGTATTCATTGGATGGTCACCTTTTCTGTTCTGACTTTTAACAGGCTCATAAGTAAATATTTGCATTCAATAGTACACTGCTAAAGAAAAATAAAATACCTATGCATTAACTGTGTTTCAGATATTTGAGTTATCAAACAGAGATGTATTTTGTTTTATTCAGTGGATAGGATTTTATGGATTATCATTGCCACAGATGAAAGAGAAAGAAAGAAAAAGAGAGTTCAAAGTATGTCTTCAGTGCAAACCAACATAATTAATAGGACATGACTGGTTTTCACAGTAATTGTGTTAAGTCAGGGCCCTGTTCAAAATTTTATATTTACAGATAGGAAGTGAAGCTTGTAAGACTGCTTCTCCCAGAGAGAGAGAAAAAAACAAGAAGAAAATAAATTGATATCCTGATTTCTGCACTAGGGAATTCATACAGATAGGTTAGCTTTCCCATCGACTACCAGAGCACATTGAATAAGTGATACACAGTCAGCAAGGTATTCTTTCTGTCGCCCCTTAAATAACTTCTGGATATTTCACCGTATCTTCAGCTACAGTCTTGCTTTGGCATGTATTGAATCATAGTAATAACTCTTATGAAATGTATTCTGCAAATCAATACTACATTTTCCACAGCTTGTAATGATACTATGAAATGTTTGGTATAATATGCACATATGATTGTTCAGCTTTTGAAACTTTTTACATCTTATTTAGCAAATACAAATATGATAATTTTTCAAAAGTGTAAAATATCAGTCAGTAGAACCACATTTCTAAATTAAAATTTACCTCAAGTGTTTCCAGTTATAACCAATGCTGCCCACCTCTTGACATAAAAATTCCAATGTTTTAGTAAATTGCTTAATCATTAACATTTCTCTCATTAAAAAAAAAAAAAAAGCAACAATATTGTAACTCTCAAAATTGAATTATTCCTTTGTTAGGAGAATAAATGTCCTCTGCTTTCAAAAGTGCCAAAATCTTAAAAAAAGTTTCTACCTTTGCTTGTACACACAACTAAGAGGAGTATTGATCCTTATTCACTGAGATAATTCATCCATAAATCTTCCAGTAACAGCGATAAATATATGCAATGATACTTTGACAAATAGAAACAAAAGTCACCTTTTTGAAAAGAAGAACTGAAAAATAAAAATATAAATGGCATCTTCCATTTGTATCTTAAAGATATGTTGCTAGCTTACTCTTTTGGCTTCTTTGAGACATTCTTAAATTAATCCTTTCTTTCTTAGTATCTGCTGCTAAATACTGAACAGTGGATGGCTAAATGAGAAAAAAGGATTACACTGTCTTTTAAAACAGTGCAGAGGTGTCAGTGAATTGATAGACATAACAAGAAGAACAGCATCTGTTGTATAGGAAATTTATCTGTACAATAAATAATATACTGTCTACAGCAGTCAAGCTTTGTATGGACAGGACACACAGAGGTGATGCCGTTTTCAAGTTATAATCTCTATTTTTTGCTAAATGACCATATTTTAAGCTACCTTTTTAAATGCCGTGAGAGAAGAAAATGTACAGAGGAATTACTTCAGTTATTTATTGTCTACCATTTTAATGTGAATTCTTTAAGATTTTTTTTTTCTGTAAAGCACGTGTACTATGCAGCCTCTTAGAAAACCTTCCCAAGTTTTTGTTGATTTTGCTTATTTAGCATTTACTGATTCCAAAGATTTAAAGTTAGACAGACTTAAAGTATTACAGGGGTCTTGCTTTGCCTGTGGACGCAGTAATACCCCTTTCTCCTCACAGAGACGTGCTGTGGAATTTATTTTTAATCCCCAAGAATCTATTCCTACTGTATTTACACGTCTGTGCTCTTAAACTTTTAAAAAATATATGAACTCCAGAATGTATCCTCTCCTCATCTCTCTATTCCATTCCCTCTGTGTCTTCAGTTTGAATTCAACTAGATATGAACTACAATGAAATAACAGAATCAAAAAATCATAGAATGGCCAGGGTTGGAAGGAACATTAATGATTTTTTTTTTTTCCAGCTCCCCTGCCATCAGCAGGAACATCTATCACTAGATCAGGTTCCTCAAAGACCTGCCCAACTTGACTTTGAACACTTTGAGGTTTGGGGCATCCACAACTTCTCTGGCCAATCTGTGCCAGCATTCTTCATTCACAGTGTAGAACTTTTTTCCTAATATCTAATTTAAATCTACAATCTTTCACTTTGAAGCCATTCCTCCTTGTCTTATCACTATATGCCCTTGTATTAAGCTGCTCTCCAGCTCTCTTGTAGCCCCTATAGGTACTGGGCAGCTTCTATAAGGTCTTCCCAGTGTCTTCTTTAGACTGCACAACCCCAGCTCTCTCAACCATGTGTGGTAGCCTTGATTTTTGTATTCTTTTAGTTCATGCATAGGATGCCTGTAGAAGTTAAATATAATTTCCCTCCCTTCATCTACTTTGTTACTTAGTTATGACCATATCTGCTTTAAGTATTAATTTCATGAGTTTTATTCCTGTCATTGTGATACATCTGACAGTTCCACGAAAGAGCAAAAGTTCATTGAGCTAGGGTGAGGAAAGACATATAGGAAAACTGTTGTCCTGGATCCAGCCTGGATGGGGTTGATTCTTGCAGTGGGTAGGGCATGTATAGGACCCGGAGGAATTTTATACCATCTCATATCATTCTGTGAGGACAGGGAAGACTCGCTTCCCAATCAGGGCAGCGGGAATGGTCAGGTATTGTTGAGGGTTCCTGTGGAGTGAGTAAAAACATTTGTTTTCTTCTACACTCAGTCATTGCTATTGTTGTGTTCATTTTCATATCTCATTGTAGTGTCCAGTAAATTGTTCTTATCTCAACCCATGATCTTTACTTTTTGTGCTTCTGCTTCTTGTCTCCATCCTGAAGCAGGGGAAGGGGTGGATCAGGGGGAAGACTAAGCAATATTTGGGTTGAAGTGTTTCAGTGAGAATATCAAATTGGAGAATACCATTCCTAAACCATAAATGTGAAATCCAACTTCTGCTGAAGTTATTGAGGATTAATCATTAATTTGAGCAATCGATACAGGACTAGGAAAATTCAATACTGAAATTCTACAAATATTTTCTGTATACTTTCTTTTGCCCCTCCTGGCTAAAGATTTACGTATTTCTAATTTCCATCAATTCTTTCTGAAAATAAGTGGTGTGTTATATATTTACATAACTTCTTAATTTAATGTTTCATGACAAGTTTATTAGTTTTTTAATAGATTTGAGGTACTTGAATAGCTTCCAGTTTGAGGAACTTGAATTAATGTGTTGAAATATTGAGCAGAAAACTTCTAATGTTAAATGTATAACTTGGTTTAATTCACATAGAATATTTTTCTGCTATCACACAGTGGCTATGGTGCAGTAGTTGTGAAATCAATATATTTGTATATAAAGATTTAATTGATTCAATATTTCCCTATTATCTCCCTGTAAAAGGAAAATGAGAAGATCCTAATAAATGTTTTTGGGTTTTTTTGACTAAATTTTTTTGAGCAAACTTATCCCGAGACCATAATAATTTCGATAAAACTTTGCATGATCCTTAATTCCTAGGGAAGATACTTTCAGTTATTAGATTTTTAAATTGTGTAGTGTATCTTTTATATAATGCCTGCTTGTCACTTTTTTTGTTTATTATGGTTTCAAAGGGAAAGAAGAAAAACTGAAGCCAGAACTGGAAAATTTATGAACCATATGTGGTTTAGAAATAACTGTGGAAGTGTCTGGTTTCCAACCAAGGGATCTGGACAAGGCAGCATTTCCCAGGAATAGCACTCAAGGTAATTCATGGACTCAATGTGAGCTATAAAACTCTGCTAGGATAGTTAACCAACAGCATTCAAAACTCCTGAGATTATTTTCAGAAGCATGAGAATTTATAAAGAGTATAATTTTAATTTTTCTTGTTTGTTGTCTATTTTTTAATTCTTTTCTTTCCTCTTCAAAGGAGGACATAGAGGAATCAGAAATGAAGGAAGTGAAGTTGAACATGAAAAAAAGGAAAGACGCAAGAAGACGGGTTTAGCTTTTTCTTTGTTTCTCACTATCCAAATCTATTTTAATTGACAATAAATTAAATTATCTTTCCACTAGTTTGAGTTTGTCTAGTCTCCCTATTTTTTATCTTGGTCCATGAGCTTTCTCATTGTATTTTCTCTTTCTGTCCTGTTGAGGAGTGGAAGTGAGAGAGCAGCTGGGTGGGCATCTGGCAGCTGACAAGGTCAACCTACCACAGCACTGAAACAATAGATTGTTTTAAACAAAATTTTCCTCTGATGTTTTAAAAAAATCATTAAATGGAAATTGGCAAGTCTACCAGCAGTGATTGTTTGTGAGGAGAGAAGAATGAAAATTAAAAAGAAAGATGGTAGGAAATTTTGAATTTCTCAGTTTTTAACAGTCCAGGTAAAAACTGAGAGACAACTCAAGTTAAAATGTAGATTTTTCTTGTTGATCATTTTCATTTATTTAATACTCATTATCCCTCTGCCTTTTTTACAAAAGAGCTATTTCTATAATGCTGCCTGAATGCAATAAAACATTAGAGTGGAATTATTTGTTCTGCTTATTGCAGAACAATTATTTGTTCTGTATTTGTAGGACTTATTTGTTCTACATTAATGTGCTTTGCCATGAATGGACTCACAGTATCAGCAGAATACCTAAAAGACAAGATAGAAAAAATACTTCTCTGCATTTTTTACAAGAAACAATTCTTATGGAAACCAGTGGGCAGAGGAGGACCTCCAAACTCAGTTTGGGAGGAGTGATCCCCTAAGTGGTGAGCATTGCCTTGCAGTGTTGCAGAGACAACTGGAAGGGACGGAGCGTTAGTGTTTCAGAGACTCCAATCTCAAGACATGAATGCTTGATTTCTGCCCATGTCAGTTCATTATTCCATGAAAAGGCAGGTATGGCTTTAATAATGCTGCAATTGAAAAGGAGATTTTCAATTAGATTGTGGAATTCTGCTGTGGTGCTTAGACCTGCCCAGTTTGTGTGAATGAGACAAGATGGAACGTTGACCAAGGCATCAGCTGAGGATACCAGTATGGTTGTTTCCTTAGTAGTTGTCATCCTAAGGTGCCCAGCATATCTGAGCACCGAAGAAAACCTGCTGTCATCATAGAAACACAGAGAGGTCAGGCTTGGCTGTCTTCCTTTCATGTGGAAGTTTTATACTTTCACATACAAAGACATTCTAGAAAGAGAGAGAAGTGCCACCAAGAAAATGAGTGAGTGATTTGAAAGAATTATGAGAGACATGAAGCAGGAATCCTATGAGGAAAAAATGTTAAATTTAATTTTGTGTTATCTTGGCAGGTATGCATATTGCTGTTATTAATATTGAGGTTATTCCATAAATGTGGTGAGCTGCATGCACAGAAGTACAATTAAAATTTTTAGTGAAATGAAAAGAATTTTAGATTATTTAATTCTTCCTGTGTATACTAAATCACATTTATATACAATATGTAGCTCAAATAAACTCATTAGTCCACTGCATTCTGCATGCTGCAGTCTGAATTCCTACAGGTAGCAGTGACAGAAATTCTGGGATCACAATAGTCCCCTGTAGTGCATGGTACCATCTGGGCTACACTGGGATATGAGTAGTTCTGTAGAATACCTAGCAGTCAAATGGTAATTGCAAAATAAGGCAAAGATGCTATTACTGCTATAGAGGCTTTAGTTTTTCCCAAAGAAAATGTCAATTGAAAGAGGATCTGTGAATAGGACAGTCTGCTGAATGGGGATGAAGAAGACAGAAAAGGATAATGTCCTCACAATATGTTATGCTGTCATAAAAATTACATTAGTAATGTGCCTGACATATTGATGTTTTACAGCTGAATGCAATTTTTAACTAGAATAAGCTAAACAGATGCTGCATGAAATCTATCTTTTCCTTTTGAAGATTCCTTAATTTCTTTTTTTTTAAAAACCCTATAATTCTCACTAGCAGTACTGAAATGCTTTACTTCTACACCTTCAGAAGGTAAAGCTTTTAAAGTGTTTCCTTTTTTATATTTAGAAGAGTTGAAGTTCCCAAAGCAGAAAGAAATTAAGAATAAAATTTGACAATAGACCATAATCTTTATAAAAGTCAGAATTTCAATACAAAGAAACAGTTATTTAAATGTTAATTCTGCAGTAATTCGCAATATTATTCTAGGAAAATTTATAAAATTTTATTGAAAAAAATTAATTTGTAATATTTTTTGAAAAGGTTTTTTTTGCTTTTATTCCACTACACCTATTGCAGGCACCTATTCCTCTTTTTAAAACCTTATTTCAAACTATGAAAATATTATCTTAACATGAGTTAAATTATCATTCCAGTTAATCCTTATTCTGACTTTCCCATCAGAAATCTTACAAATTCTGTGGTGGGGACATAAATGTAGAAGATAACATTTTTGTTTGCCATATGTTATCAATGTGCATAACAACAAACTATATGAGAAATGGACTTCTCTGCTTTAGAGAAAAGATTCATGGCAATGAATAAAGCTTTAGAAAACTAAAACATCTCCTTGTAGGCAAAATTAAAACATTGCTTAAACTTCAACTTGTCTGAATTCAGTTATTAGAGTTTAGGTATTGCTGATACATTTTTATCTTTGAATTTTTTTATAGATAATGAAAATATATCTTCTGCAACCTAAATAAGAACTGAAATAAAACTTCTCTGTATAAAATTACTCTATTTTTTCATTTCATAATATTAAAACGATATTAGCAAAAAGAAAGAGACAAGTCTGTGGCTATTTTTACAGTAACATAAACTTTCTCTTGATCCCCTTTGGCTAAAATGGTTAAAAGTATGTGCACCCAAGTTCAGCTATTGCATATACAAAAATCTGAACAAACACAATAAAATAAATCACAGTGTCAGATGTTGTGACACAGTCCTTTAAAAAAAACAACTTCTTAAAAGGCTGAAAATCCTGCCCTTACTTCAAAGATGTTCTAAGGTATTCAAAAATCATACATTTCTATCATGGTTTAACCCTAACCAGCAACTAAGCCTCACCACACAGCCTCTCACTCCCTCCTCTGGGTCAGATGGGGTTGAGAATCAGATGAGTAAAAGTGAGAAGATTCAGGGGTGAGATATAGACAGTTTAATAGGTAAAGTAAAAGTCCTCACATGCAAGCAAAACAAAGCAAAGAATTCATTCACCACTTGCCGTGGGCAGGCAGGTACTCAGCCATCTCCAGGGAAGCAGGTCTCCATCATGCGTGACAGTGGCTTGGAAAGACAAATACTATTACTTTGGATGTTCCCCTCTTCCTCCTTTTTTCCCCAGCTTTATTCTCAGCATGATGTCATAAGGTCTGGGATACACCTTGGATCATCTAGGATCAGATGTACTGACTGCATCCTCTCCCAACTCCTTGTGTACCCCCAGGCTCCTTGATGCTGAGGTGGGGGGAGAGGCAGAAAAGGCCTTGGCTCTGTGTAAAGGTTGCTCAGCAACAAAGACAACATCACTTTGTTAATCAACCCTATTTGCAGCATAAATCCAAGGCACAGCCCCATAGTAGCTACTGTGAACAAAATTGACTCGTATCAGTCAAAACCAGCACAATTTCTTTATCAGTCATGCAGCTCTGGCAACTTTATACAACTTGGGCTATGTGAAAAGATCTTTAAATTATGCAACTGCAAATAACCAGCAAAGTATGTGGAGTTCCAGAGCATGTCTGCCAGCCCAATTAGGCTCAGCTCAGCCCAACCCGGCTTGGCCTTGGAGCTCAGGACTGGTATTCCACCACAGGAGGCTGGAGTTGGCCTGGCCTTTACCCTTTCATCACTCTGCCCTGACTTTTGTACTTACTGTGACACACAGATACATTCTCTGTGTAGCTTTTTTTGTTGTTTGTTTATTTGTTTGTGTGTGGTTATTTTTGGTTTGTGATTTTTTTTTGGGATTCTTTTGTTAGTTTTATTTAGGTTTCATGGATTTCTTTACATTGAATATTCTGAATCAGAAGGTTAATTGTTAGGCTTCCATCCACTTTTCCCTAGACTGGCTTCTGCTTTTTGAGACTTGTACCTAATTTTGCTTTTTTTCCTTACAACCTTAAGACATCGCTCTGAAAGGAGAGCAAAATCTCAATGTGAGATTCTGCTGTTTTTTCTTTGACAAGAATGATTAGAGTCATAAGTACCTTTAAGATCCTGAGTGATGCATTTATGAATAATATAAATATGTGCTAGAAAATAATTACATTGATTTTTCCGGAAAGCTAGAGGTTTCACTGGCATACACTAATTACTTTCCTGCAAAAATAACTAGATAACACTTTCGATTTAAACAATTGCTAACCCTTTTGTGTTGCAAATACATAGTGCAATTAAGTGTCATGTGGAACACAGCATACTATGTAATATCAGACAGAAGTGCAGTTTTAACATTTCCTTTCACCCTGAAAATTATTAGGGACAAATATGCATTATTTATTCTACAAAAAACTCACTTAATTTCTTATTTCACCTCAGAAAATGATTAGAAAAATGTTAACATATGGTTGCACAAGAGACAGCTTCCTATTCTAGACATGGACAAAAAGAAGTTAATAGAAAAATAAGCAATTTGAGGAATAACACCATCTTACTTAGTTCTTGGGGAAAAAAAGCAGCCCAAATTTCTGCATGCGTGGCAGAAATTTCTTGTCATGATAAACATGATAGTCCTATTTCGGAAAGTGAATTCCAATGATGGAAGCTGTTATTTAGTTCAGGAAAGCTGCTTTTTTTGCCTCCTTTTTTTTTTTTTTTTTTTTTTTTTTTTTTTTTTTTTTTAATATCTACTACCATATTAAGATTTTGGCTGTAAGTGTTTCTATTTGTTGATTTCTTTTTTTGAAGCTTTAGTCTTCCCTTCCTCACACTCTCTCTGTACAATTAGCCATAAGTGTTTTTCTGCTATCTCTGTTCTGGTTTCTCCTTGGTTATTTGCAGTTTTCCCTCTTTCATTTCTGCCTCTTTTCAATTCTATTCTTCAGCTATTTCCTATGATTGCTAACAAACATTAAATTGGCCTTTTTAAAGTTAGCATTACTGTTAATGATATAAATCTTGTAGTTATCATTTGTTTTATTTTGAGGGTTATCATTCCCACAAGAAGGCCATAGCACAATCAATGAACAGCATGTTCTCCTTTTTTTTTAGTTTATCATTGTTCTTCCAAGTTACGATAGCTGCTAAATCTTAATGAGGTAACTGCCAGTCCAGTGAAAGGCATTGTAGGGTCATTAGTCTGAACAACACACACTTGACTTAGCTTTTCAGTTGTCAGATGAAACAGGCTGTAAATGAATATTGGGATATCCTCAAAAAATATTTTTTTTCAGCTTTGGACTATGTGTGGGGTTTTATTCTAGCACAATTTTATGTGCAAAAGGTTTGTTGTATAGCTTTCCAGTGGAACTTAGGCAGAAATTGAGCATAAATGGAGCATAAGTTATTCATGAATAGAAATTGTAAGATTGTTGACAAAAGTGGATCTATTCTTTTCAGAGTTGTTGTCATCCATATGAATGCATTTCAGTCTAAATGCATTTATATAATACTTTATCTCTCAAAATATTTTCACAAGAATGATATATCTGATTTTTTTGTGTTAACAGAGACTTGGAAAATAAGGAAATTTATCTTAAATTAGAAATTTTTTTCTAAATCTGTTAATTATTATATTCAGAATGCAGAGAGAGAAAGGGAGAGGAAGGAAGGAAGGAAGGAAGGAACGAAGGAAGGAACGAACTTCAGTAGNGAAGGAAGGAAGGAAGGAAGGAAGGAAGGGAGGAAGGAAGGAAGGAAGGAACCACCTTCAGTTTTCAGTAAGCAAGGGTTTCTGTAAAAGAAGCATGAAAAAAGATAAACTAGAAACAGAGGTAGGAGTATAAAAATTGCAGATCCATTTGGATGCCAGTAAGAATATTCTGAGTTGGAAGCGACCCACAATAACCATTGAGTCCAACTCTTAAGTGAATGGCTCAGAGTGGGATCTTTTTCACTCCCTGTTTTTTCAGGTATAACTACTGGTATGTCTGAACAAAAGGGATGAAAGAGGTAATTTTATCTCAACCCATGAGACTGGAGCAACACCAAAACATTTTTCCTTCATCTGAGAAAATCCTTTCCCTTCATCTGAAATAAACATGCATTGAATTTCAGACATCCTGGGAAAAGAAAGGAGGTTTCTAATTTTCTCTTTCATTCATAAATCCTTCATTTTCTCAGATTGAGATACAGAAAAAAAAATCTAGTACTAAATCAGAAAGAATGCACATGTGTTATTAGTGTGTCTGTGTCATGACTGGATAGTGATTTTACCTTTAAGTAATTTGTGATAAGACATAAGAAATGACAGAGAGGCAGACAGCACATCCTGCTGTTTGATGCTGTGTGCTATGCAAGGTGTGAAGAGGACTGACAGTAGCCCAGCACCTCAAAGGAAGGCCCAGTATCATAACATCTTGCCTAGCCACAGACTTTATCCAGCTCAAGGCAGAGATGTGCCCAACTTCCTTCTCAGAAACATTCTCATATAAGGTTTAGATTGATGGACAACTGGATGATTTATACACACAGGTAAGGAATTCAGTTGTTTGTGTCAAATACAGATGTCTGTATTAACGTTCATGCTTCAGAATAACTGAGAACTATTTTTTTTTTCAGATTTGAAATTTAACCACAATCAATCTTCTCTTACAGCTTCACACAGCTCTTTTCTAAATCTCTTGTCAAATGACTATTTCTTCATAGGAAATGTAGCATTTAAATAAAATGGAAAAATCTGATACCAGAAGATAAAGTCTTAATTGAGAAAGAGAATGAAGGGAAATAAAAAATGTTATTATGTTAATGAAAACAAATGCCAATAAAAGGACTCTGATTTGCCAAGGTAAATTTTAAAATAACAATAATAATATAATAATAACGAGAAGAAGAAGAAGAAGCCATAATAATTGATATTATAGAGTATTTTTCATCATATAAATAAATCAAGTAAGAAATAGTGTTATCAATGCAAGACATTATAGGATGCTGAAGTTAACAGAAAAAACCATGAAAAATATAATCCACAAATGAAAGTACATTACCTGTGTAAGGCCAGGAAAGATGACTTTTTCTGGGTTGAACTGATTCTATTTACTGAGCAAATACTACATATCAACTTGCTTTAGAGAAACACCTTGTCAATATTTCTGCAGCTTGAAGTAATTTCTTAATTTCTTGAGAGGGTTTGCAATAGCTTTCCAAACAACTTCTTTTAACTGAGTTGCGTGATGCTTGATCAGTAAAATGGTTTTAATATCTTCAAACAGAGCCTGTTTTCCAAAGAAAAAGAAAGGTTTAGAAAAATATTGATAGAGTAGAATTATGATGAAAATATGAACTAATGAAAATTCCCTGATTATGATGATCAAATATAAAAAAATCCATCCCTGACTACGTGGCAAGTTTCATATCCAATTCAGACACAAGCAGGATCCTTCTATTTGACAATTATCTGTCAAAGTCAAACCTGCAGGCTCAATGAAACATGGAGTTCTAGTTTCTACTTTTATGCACATTTTAGTATCACTTATTGTCTCTACAAGGACATACATATTAATGAAGGTGTTTACTACCAACAGACTTTTCCAAAATACATATCCAGTTGAAGACAAGCTGTGATAGAACAACAGCAGATTTTCTAGGGTCATACTTAGGGGAAACTAAAGAAATTAATGATTTTTTTTTTTAAAAAGCATTATTTTCTGTTTAAATAAACTAACCTGTTAAAAGAAAAATAACTGTCTTCCTGAATAGTTATTTATTCATTGTGATCATAGGTAAGTATTACTGATTTGTAGCTAAATATGTATGGGAAAATGGTTTAAAATACACTTATGATGAGTTAGAGCAAGAGCGTTTCACGCACTTTGGTAACTATAAGCCTGTTGCAGACTTGGATAACTTAGAATGTTTTCATAAGAACTGCCATCATTTAGGTTCAGTAAATTATTCTATATGGGTGTTTTAATTAGGAAGAAGAAAAAACCCCTATTTTAGGTGTATGAAAGTTAACAACAGCATTTTTAAATTATGAGGAATACATAGAGCACTTTGCTGTAAATCAGGTGGTAATCTTTAGAAGGTGAGAAGAGAAATCAGATCAAAAAAGAAATAGGATGACTACCAGTTTTAAATAAAAGGAAGCAGCTCATTAACTGTCTAGTCAAGGAGTGTACTTAATGTTAAAGAGCAACATAAACTAACAAACTTATGGAATTTTTTACAAGAAACCTAGATTTGTCTCAAACTTAAGTCTTTGGGAAATTCTGTGAGACTTATATGCCTAGATCAGTTTATTTAAAATCTGTTAATATAGGATCTTGAATTTGTCATGAATCCCATGTCTTTGGATCAAAATCTATCAAATTTCAACAAGATTTAAATATTTACTTCTCACAATGTACATGAGCTTGGATTGGTATTTAAGACTTCATAGAAATCAATAAAAGCAGTAATACTCAGATTATAATTGAATCCTAAGATATTTGTAAAGAAATTTAGACTTGTTCTTCTGGTTCTTTTTTAACTTTATACCTCTTATTCAGAACATGAAATACCTTCAGCACAATTCAGAAATAAACATTTACACAAGATGCTGATATTCAGAGTAAGAAAACAGTACAGTAGGGAAGAAGAACTGGAAAAACTAGCTTTCTACATGAACCATGAGAAAATGCATGGTTACCTTTAAAATGAATAGACTTTCATGCTTTGAGGTATGTAGTTGAAATGAGAAAAAATTTCTGCATGGAGAGATTTTTCCATTACCGGTTTCCTTGTATTTTCTTCCAAAACATCTTTGGTCAGATAGATGAGCAACATGTCACACTGAACGCTAGATCAACTATTACTCCGATATGATGTGATTCTATGTGGCTGTGAATAAATACATCTTACAGACTTTTCCCTTTTGCAACCAGCCTTACAGAAAACAAGAAAAAAGTGAGATCCTGTCCATAAGATACACAAACTCCAAGTATTGTTATAAATGCAGATAAGTATACAGATACATATATATAAGAGTTTTGCTCAATAAATGCCTCAAGGAAAACTGCTACTGTTATTGCTACTCTAGTAATTGTTAAGACCTTACGAAAAGAATTTGCAGGGTTCAGGACAAAAACATCTAAACCAATGCACTTACACTTCTTAAAGTTTTAGGCAAAATTCTTGCCAAAATTTGAAAGCATTGTCAGGGAATTTAGAAAGTGAGGCCCTGAGACCAAATATTAAATCCTTTAAAATATGCTGTCTAGGGAGGCATCTGTGTAAGCACAAAGTGGATAAATACCGAATAATAAGGATTGGTGCTGGCTAAATAGCAAATAATTGGGCATGATAAGAAAAGATGTGCTAATGTCTTTATAAAGATTTTGATGGGTGAGGTTATAAGTGTTAATGTCTTTGAAATGGGTTTTAATATATCTACCAACCTCAAGCCCCAAGTTTTGCAACAGAATCCAGACAATTTGCCTCCTGAACTTTAGGATAATAAACAAATGGGTCAGCACAAAGTCTATTGCAGAAAGCAGATAGCCTGAACTTCTGAACTTGAACATGACATGTTCAAGGGGAGAGTATGTGGCAGCAATTCAGGAAGGTTGTACCTCCCTTGTACCTCAACCAATGGGGAAAGGAAGATGGCAATGTGCAGCTGGGAGTTTAGAATAAAACAAGGCTGTGTCCTCAGAAACCTCGAGAGAAAAATCCCACAGTGGTATGCCCCAGAGGACTCTGCTTTATTTGAAAAAAGTTGCAGGACTCCTCTGTCTCTTTTGTGGACACTGGCTTTTCATAGCCTGGTTTTCCTCAGAGGCATGTGTGCTAACATGATCTGCTCTGACACTGGGAGAAGAGATTGTGAATCCTGCAGGCTGTCAACAACTCTTCATTAAAACCATTATCTTTGTAAGGATTTTGCATAGCATCCAGAAGTTAATTTCTTTTTCCTTAGTAAATACATTTTAAATTAGCCATATAACATATACCCTTGTGCACAGTTCACCTTTGGGCTTAGTTAAGGCAATAAACATGTAAGTTTCTAGCCCAAGCTGGTTTTGAGATAAGAAGAAAAAGGGGTAGAAAAGAGCCTGTGCAACTTTTCTTACACAGACTTGTGTGTTTAAGTACAAGTTTCTGAGCAGTAGGCAGATATTAGAAGGGAAAATTCTGTGCTCTATCTATCATAGGAGATTAGGCTGGATGAGCATAACCTCAAACTAAAATGAGAATCTATCTGCTTGCTAGACCAGTGAATATTATCCTTCTAGTGAGACTTTAGTGTCTGAACTGGGTACCAAGCCTTAAGGCAATATGTTTAAATGTTATAAAGGATTCAGAGGGAAAAAGAAAATAAAAAACAAAGTAAAATCAAGCAAAAAAAACAAAGGAAAAAAGAAATAAAAAATACTTACACTAAAACTACTGAATCTGTTGTTTTCTGAACTGCTAAGACCTGGGGAAACTGTACACAGCTCCTGGGATAAAAAGCATGTCTTGTTCACTCAGCAATGAGCTTTCTGGACAATATATCAGTGTTGACAGTCTTCCATGACTACATGTGTGGACCTTTATTTAAAGCATGGTTAGCTGAAAGTTATAGGTAGGAAGGCTTTAGGCTTTATTTCAATTACACAGGTGTTTTGCTAGAGGTAAGGAATGGATCACATTCTCATAGAAAAGGAGTAATGAGGCATAAAGATAAACAGTGTCCTGACGACACCTCATCTTAAATAATCCATGTGACTGGCTGTAGAGGATTAGATGGATGCTGCTCTGCTGCTTCCCTGGAGGAGGTTGTCAGTGGGTGATGTGGGTGAGGAGGTGATGTCAGTCGTGTCCCACATGGGATGGTGAGAACAGATGAGCTGAGATGGTGGTGACTGAGGCATTCCATCCACAGGCACAAAGCCAAAAACTAGCTCCCAGCTTCCAGGAAATTAAGAAAGTAAGGAAAATAGGGTGAAAACTGTCCTTTGAGAGGCAGTGTCTTTACAGGCAAAGGAAAGCCTTTCACTTACCAAAAGGGTTGTTGATCATTAGAACAGAGTTATGGAAATTTCTCAGCATGACCATTCACGACAACCCCTGGCAGTCACACTCCCACCACCAGAGACTTTACTGTGACCAAAGCTCCTTCGCAGTGAGCAGCTCCAGCGACCAATGTGTCCCTCGTGGATCCTCACACACCCCCTCCACACTCAGACCAAGTTTCCTCACCGGTTTGCCTCCATGTTTCCCATGGCAGAGTCTCAGATATCTCTGATAGGAAAGATGTGTCCTAATGTGTGCTAACAATTTGATGGGTGATGGTATGGGTGTTAATGTCTTTGAAAAGGGTCTTAATGTCTTGATCAAATTCAAGCCACAAGTTTGTTACAGAACCCAGACAGTTTGGCTCCTGAAACAGACAAATAGGTCCACACGAGACTGAGTTTCTGAACTTTGGGGACAAATTACAAATTCAAGGGGAAAAGTGGTTTGGGAAGGCTCTACCTTCCTGGTACCTCAGCCAATGGGGAAAGGAAGAGGGAAACATGCAGCTAGGAGTTTAGGATAAAAGAAGGCTGCACACTCTGAAACCTTGAGAGAAAAATCCCACAGTGGTATGCCCCAGAGGACTCTTTTGCTTTATTTGAATAAAGCTGTAGTCTCTAGTAGCTCTGTCTACTGTATGGCCACTGGCTTTTCATAGTGTGATTTTCTGTACATTTATTCACAGCACAGTAACCCAGGAACAGCCCAAGCCAGTGCACCTAAAGAGGACCCCACCACAGAACCCCTGGGGTTTTATAGCCTCAGAGTCCATCTGTGGTCTCTCTCTTTGGTCATCAGTCCTGGAGGTGTTTAAAAGACCTGTAAACATGGTGCTTAGGGACATGGCTTAGTGGTGAATTGGCAGTGTTAGTTTAATGGCTAGACTTGGTCATAGTCTTTTCCAACTCAAATTGTTCTATGATTCTATGGAATGTCCAACACTTAGGTCCAGAATAGAAATCCACCTTTCAACCAGATTATTTCTTTATAAAGAATGTTTTATACCCATAAGATGTTTTTAAAGTAAGAGCACTTAATGCTTTTTCAATTGAATCTGGTTTTACACTGACAATGGCTAATACATTAGGGAAGCTTAGCAGGTGAGTTTTCTCTGCTTACGAGTTTCACATTATCACCAGGACATCAGTAAGTGTTGAAGTGTGATCAATCTATATTTCCACTTCTATCTGGTGAACTGAGTGATTATGTAGATGCCTTGTTATTACAGTCAACAAAATTGCATGTAAAAATTTTCATTTATAGAAGTAGGTATTTAACATTAGCACAACCAAATAATGCAAGAGAACATATAACTGCAAAAAACCAAGAAAACCTATCCCTTCTGCTATGACTTATTTTCTCTCAGTATTTTTAATTTTAAGACATTTATCTGTTTAATGTTTGGATGAACAGCTGATTTTCACTTTGTTTTTCATGGTGTAGGTGCTCAAAACTTGATAATTATCACTGTTGTCATTATCATTATTGCTATTATTATTACATTTTTTCTGCAAAACCATTTTGATTTTACAATTTCAAAACTGCTTGTAGGCAATGTGATTCTGCTTCTGACAACTTATGGCTTTGTGCTTTGCCTTGTGACAGGCCTAACAGTAAAAGATACTCATTCTGGTTTCATTCGCAGGATCAGCAATCTGGTACAGTCTCCAGGGGAAGGAGATCAGCTACTCAAGTAGTCAAATACTGCCATGAGCACAAGGTGTAATTGTAGAAAAGATGTTCAGTGGCTACCATCTTTAAGCCATCTTCTTAAAAGAGTGACAATTTTCTTCTGTTTTGCAGCTTATTTTATATAGTGTACATCTACAGGCAAACTTCCTTCTTTACCATCTTCACCTAGTCCCTCTCTGTCAAATGCTGTCACAAAATTTAACCTTTTGTTATGAGTAAGAGTGAATCACTTCTTTGAAACTGAATTTCAGCTCTCACATTCACAGCCTGGCTGAGGAGATTTAGCTGTCACACCTCCATTATACATTCAGCCTCACAGCAGCTGAAATAAATAGCCTTGTAACTGTTACTCTATTTTCATGTTACGTTTGCTCTCAGTTCTGTGTGAGTAAGTCTACAGGACATTTTGTGCATTCACTCCAAACCTTTCCAGGAAATCAATGCCCCATAAAACATCTGAAGTAGTCCAAAGCTTACTCTATTAGTCATTAACTTAATCAACTGCTGATCAGACAAGACATAGATAGTATATAACACGAAATCTGTTCACTTAGATTGTCAATATTTGGCCTGATTTTTATATCTTAATAGGACACTAGTCTAATTACCAGTAGATTTATTTGTATTGGTTAGTAAATGAAGCTGTTTTCCCATAAACAAGAGAGTCAGTGGAATCAGAGCTGGCATTTCCATTATTTCATTTTCTAATTCCAAAAGCAACTGATGAAACCTTAATGAGATGGATGCTTTCAAACTGTCATTAATCTCTGCCTGAAGTTCATTAATAGGATTATTAGTCTCAGAAAACAACAACCTGATAGGACAACCCAAACCCCCCAAACCAAACAAACAAATACCCACCCCATCAAGTAAACAGTCAATTGTCAATCTGTGGGCTTTCTTCATGAATGATATGAGGCATTCCTACTCTTTTGTAAGCAAAATTTGGTGGGCCTGGAGGAAATATCCCTTTAACAGAATAAATAAACCTATCCAAAGTGAGTGGATGTCACTTGGGAGGAAAATCTGTGTGTGCCTATGTTTGATGTAGAGGTAGTAAAGAGAATGCCAATTAGAAATCTCACTGCAAAAGTGACATTTCTATCATTTATTTCTGCAGTACTGTATCACTGCGGCAATATATGCAGTGACAATAAAAACTCCAAGATTCAAAATCTTAGCTGTTTTTTGGAACTTGATGAAAGTCTGGTGTCAGGCTGGGCAGGCCAGAGAGATAGATAAAGAATGCAATGCATTTTAAGTTTACATACGAGTATATTCCCATGCAGCATTTCCTATGTTGTGATGAATACTTCTAAATAATTTACATAATATATATTATTTTGCTTTTGGTGCTGTCAAAACTACACAGTACACACTAGTTTTAAACTTGCACATAATGAGCTTGGTACAGGATTGAATTTGTTTATTTTTTATTTATTTATTTATTGTTTCATTGAAAAAATTGTCATCAAATGCTGATTGCTTCCAGCTATTGAATTTATACTGATTGCTTCCAGCTATTGAATTTATACAATAACACTTGCAGAAATGAACTTTTTTCTTGAATGAGACCTAAATTTTAAAGCAAGATAGTGCATATAAAATCTGTGAATATGAAAGTCTAAGAGAAAGTGCCATCCTTTAAAAAACTATTCTAAAAAACTGCAAAGGTGATTTGTTTTCTTTACATGCCCACATTCATTAAAAAAACTTTCATAATGGAGGTTTCTGTTGCAGATCTTATTAATTTGCTTATTTCTATTTCTGAAAGGTGCACATTTTTCTGCATCAATTTTAAAAATTAATACAGTTGTACATAAGAAAAAATCAATGCTACATGTCAGCATATATATATTATGCCTGAGCTTACTGGGGAATGAAAGATATCCTGTATAGTTTTGTGCACTATTTGAAATCTGAAATCTTTCAAATACTTTGTAATCCAGACTACATTACCGTATGAAATATTTATGCTGTGTTGAAACATTTTTTGTTGTTGTTGTTAGCTAGTGTGTGTGACACTATTTAAAAATTGGGCTGTATTGATTTTTAGTTCTATTTGAGTTGTGATTACATGTGGAAAACTCACCATGTTTCCTAGTTGAAATTGAGTAGACATTATGTTCTTTATAAAGTTAACAATATGCATGATTTTTTTGTTTGATCCACATAGTAAACCGGGATTTTTAATGTCACTAACTGCAAATGGTCATTTATACAAAGATGGACTTCTGCTACAAATATGATTATAGTGTGCAATAAATTTTTATTTTCTTAAGGTGGGTCATCTAGGGGAAGGTAACAGCATTTTTTCTATTGAAATCTGCTGTTTATCCCTAGCAACCTTATTTTTAACATATCCTGAAAATCATAAGATTAAATGTTTTCAATATCCTTCAAAAAATTTTTTTTGTCTTCTTTCATTTTTTTCTTACTTCCCTCCACTTTCCTGAAAGGGATTCCATTTCAGTTCATTATCTTTCAACTGTTGTCTGAGATCGTTTGGGTTCTGCTACCTGGACAAACAAAACCAAATACCAAAGTCTCAGGGAAAAAAATAAATCCCCCCACTTTTTATTACTCTTCCTTACATGTATTATTACTCACCCTCATGAAAGTAAATTCAAGAAAATGTTACATAACTAAGCAAAATCAAAGACAAAATCAACAACACTGAATTTTGTGCAATTGTGTCTGATCGTTTTACCCTCTAGAGGCAAAAGATGCACCATAGGTATGAGCTCTGCAGGTGTTTCAGCACTGCTGGATAACCAGTATCGACAGAAGTCAGGTCCTATGCAACAAGCAGCATTATAATACCATGCCACCACAAGATTTAGACAAAGGTTTTGGTTTCCTCACCTCAGAGGGCACAAATATTTGAATTTTGACATTTTGCAACTTGCTTCTTCCAACCTGACCAGAACTTGTATTTGCCTCATAATAGGATTAGTATGTCACTGCTGTTACAACTAACCTCTACTTCTGGTGTGCAAAATGTGATGACATTTTGTTGAATATGCAATAAATGCCACCCACTGACTGTCCAATGACTGCTGACCAAATGCTTACAAGGTAAGCAAGAAGATAGTTCTTTAAAAATTACTCTTTTAGATTTCCAAGTCAAAGATGTTTGACTTCAAATACTCAAATGTATTTTTCAATATTGCTGACATACAAAATATGAGCTAGCTGGAAGGCATTAATTTATTTAGAAGTGGTACTGGATTATTTACAAAATTCCCTGTTTGGCAAGCATGTTTTTGGATGGCTTTGGAGTTCTGCTAGCTTGTAGACTAAGGAAAGGGAGAAAAAATGGAGACCCGAGGGATCATACTAAAGTCTGCAATACTGAGAAATTTGGGGGAAAAAAATCATGAAGTTACAACAATCCCAAGGTTTCTAAACTATAGGGCTCTGAGGTGAGACTAAGAATATCCATTGGATCTACTCAGCAGAGCAAACCAATATGGCCTTGGAGCTTGTGTCTTATCAGTTCAGCCGAATGAGATGCACCGGAGAGAGCGGACAGCTGCTGCAGCCTGCCTGACCTCCGTATTTCCTGAGCAGAAGGTCTTTCTTAAAAGATGTGAAAAACACCAGTATCTCATGAGGCATAGGATACTGACAAAGTTATATATAGGCAAAATAATAAAAAATTGAGAAAGCAAGAAAATCCCAAAACTTTTCTGAACTTTCAGAAAGGTTTATTTTCTCTCAAAATCAAAACTGTTTCTTACAATACTTCTGAATAGGACTATGAAACTGCTCTTGGGAGCTAACCTATTCCTCCCCTCTTGTAAAAGTCCTCCTTTTGTGTTTAATAAACTGAAATGTGGTCTTCCCTTCAGTGGTTTTTAATAAATTTCTCATCTTTATGTGAAGATGTTCTTTGTCTGGCCTGGTGACCTACCTCTCACCTCCTGACATAGCAAATAGATTTAGCAATATAACTGAAGAATATTTTAAAACTGAAATAATGGTCAGGCAACTGTCTGATCTAAATCCCACAGGATACCATGTAATTCTTAGTTCCTCTTGGGTGAGCAAAACCTTCCATCTTTCACTGTGAACAGCTCATTTAACACATTAGAAGGTATCATCTTGCCTTGTAAAGCTCAGGCAAAAAAAATCCCAAGAAAAAATTGAAACATTATTATAGCTCAAGGGTGTCTTACCTGTACATGAGAGACCATTGGGCTATTCATCTTGATCAGAAAAAGAGATAGTTCCAGGAAAAGACACTGAGAACAACTTTATCTTCTCCCTCTAATGATACAAAAACAAGACAGGTATGATCTTACAGCTCAGTCCGTAGCTCAGGAAGGGGGAATGTTGTCCCTGGCTATGTCACAGACTTCCCCTGGGATCTTTTGCAGTCATTTCTGTCCAGACTGGTTAGATGTTTAAATCTTCACCCATGAAGGAACATCTGTGAATCTGTGCTATAGACCCAGAGGGACTCAGTTTCTTAATGCAAAATGTGAATTTCAATCTACTCTCTCCCACAATATAGTTTTCATCAATGTTAACAGAAGACGTTCTGATGACTGAGATGATTCATACATGTTGTGTATTTGTATGGAGACCTGCTAAGTCTGTGGAGGAGGTGTAAGAGCATGAAAAGTGATGATTAATGGCCTAAAAATTGTTAAAAAAGGACTTTGCCCATTATGTCAAAATTGTACAAAGTTGCTGTTGTCACCAAAGCATGTTCCCCACCCAAATATGCTTCCTGACAGAAGTGGGACTGTGATAAATGTGGTACTATTCTCTAGTTGTCTCTGGCCTAAGGAGAAGAACATAACCACAAGGAAAGCCAAACCTGGCAGCTGTTCTGAAAATCAGCTCTGTCTGGGTTCAGTGGGGGCAAGCCACAGCCCACAGGCTTATACCCTGAGGCCTTCCATGGAGCACTGCACATGATGCAGAGTGATGCAACAGATCCAGAGTCTGTTGGAAGAGACTGTGTCAAAATTCCCCCCACCACCAAAGGGAGTTACCTGGGCATTCCTACCTGGCCTGAAAGTATAACAATTCATAGAACTCTCTGTCTTTCAGGACCCTCACCACTGGGAAGACCATAAAAAGATGACAAATGGGAGACTGTCAGGATCGGTGGAGTGTTGATATTTTCTACTTAATCTGTCTCTTTGTCACTTGCTTTCTGTCCTGCCCTCCCTCTCCTTCTCTCTCTATTCCTCATTTACTGTTAAATAAAATTTATACTATAAACTTCATCATATGGTCTCATTTTCACCTTAATTTGGTCAGAGGCATCTCTCCAACAATTTTAATGATCTGATCTTAATGGAATGGAAGAAAGAAAAAAAAAAGTATTTGAATCAGCTGGTTCCTGTACAGAGTGTTTTATCCTTGTCTTGCTGTTCAATCCTTTAAAGTGTATACTTATTCAATCGTAATGTAAAATTTACACTTTAATTTCTCAAGCTTTCTAAAGTCTAAGCATATTGGGTCTATCACACTAGACTAAAAAGTTTTGACTTTTTATTTTTTTTAACCTGCTATATAATCTGTCTTGTTGGGATGGGGTTTATTTTATCCATGGCAACATGTCTGGTGCTGTGGTTTTAGTTGATAGGGATCCAGCTGGACCAGCAGATCCCACACAATTTCAGAGTCAGCTGGGAGTTGACGATTCCCGCAGTCATGGCTCAGGGCACTGAGACTCCCTTGGTCCATCATCCTGTGTTGGAGATGGAGGCAAAGATGTGCTAAATCCCTATGCCTTGTCCCTGTCCCTGTTTGTGAGGTGACCATCCTTGTCCTGTAGTGGGCTGATGTTATTTTTACCCTGCTTATTGCCATTAATAGATTTGAAAAAACCCTCCTTTTTATTAATTTTAATTTCTGGCAAGTTGACTGAAGTTGACTTGGCAATGTCCATTAATTCCCCTCAAAGAGTAATTCATCAGTGTCATCACCCTGAATTTGAGGTCTACAGTTGACTCCCTTGATAATATCTGATTATTTGTTTGGCCCTTCATTCTCACCCAGAGGCTCTCAACTCTGCCCTTGTCAGTTATGAGCTTCATACATTCTATCTCTTCTATCGCATATAGTGCCCCTCCTCTGCCTCTTCTGCCCTGTCTACCTGTCTATCCCTCCTGAGAATCCTGTAAACATCCAGTGGGCCATCCAAGCACAGGAATCATCCCACCAGATCCCATGTATGTCAGTAATGTCAGATGTCAGGGACTGGGTCAAAGTTTTGTACTGGTGGCATTTGTTTCTCATGCTGGGTGCATTAGTGTAAAAGCATTTCAAGTTTGATACATGGTAGCCAAAACCTCATGAAGCAGATTGAGGGGTCTCATTAGTGCTCATTTCCTCAAGTGTTGGCATGCCATGCCATTGCTCCTCACTGGTTAGCCTGGCTAGCCTTTCCCCCTTCCGAAGTAGTGCTCTATCAACAAGTCCCACAGACTCCTTTGGTGGAATCTTTTTCATCTCTGACACAGGTGTATTCCATCAGATGTCAGTAGACTAGGTTTTGAGTAGGTCATCCTGTGGTCAAAGAATCCAAAATTTTTCTGATTACACCAACTTCAGAGTTTTGCATTGACCTGATGATGGATCTGATGATGCCTTTTCTTTCATCCAAAACATCATCTCATCTTCAGTACCATGAACCTAAGCTTGGGAAGGATATTAGTTATAGTTATTCACATCTTTCTGAAAGAAATCAGCTCCTGTCAAGAAAGGAGTTGAGATATAAACTACTGAAATTTTCATATGCCTCTTTGAGATTCTTCAAATTTCTCTCTTTGCATTCTTTTCAGTGTAATTTCTATGTATTTGTATCTATACTGCTCCTCCTAGTTTAGACTGCTAAAGCATATTTAGGCACACCTGTATGAACTCTTTCTTTAATGGAATATAATTACTTGAAAAAGTCAGAAGGGAGTTATTAAAATAGAATGTAAAGAAGGATTTCACACAGCTTATAAGTCAGAGGATTCATCTGCCATACTTTTCTTTTCCTCTCTCTACAGACTTTTAACCTTCATAAAAATTATTTTTTCAGAATCATATAAAAAATGTGAGCATTTCTTCTAACAGCATCATCATTGTAATAATCATTGGAAAAGGTATTAAAGCTCTTGTCAAGCTGAGTAACTCATGTGAAAAATATTTCTTCGATCCAAAGAGGAATGATTTCATCACAGTCTAGTTTCATGATGAAGGCTGAAGAAAACACATTAAAATTAACAGTAATCTTATGCTAGAATGAAATAACTGGCTTCAAAAAATTTTAGGAAAAATAAATTTAAATTTTCAGTAACAGAGAAAAAAAGTTGAAGTTTAAGACTGGTAAGGTAGTGATACTCAGCTATCTATAAGAACAGTGCATTTTAATGTAAAATCAGCAAGAGCATTCTCATCGCAGTTTAAATAAGATTGAAAATCATCAGTGCTGTGATGAAAACACATGTAGCATTAGAGCAGACAAAAACTTATGTAGTAAGCATTAGGTCTGAAGAAAACAAGAATATGTCTCCCTGTGACAAAAGAAAAGAAATAATATACCTAGTAGAGTGAAGAAACAGGAAACCTTAAAAGAATAACTCTCTTTACAATGCCAAGATCATCTTCTGCTTATGTCATTTGCCAGCTTATCTGGTGTCTTTATAGCAAAATTTCTCAGTGTTTCACTGATGAGCTATTACACAGCAAGGTCTGTGCCAGATTGTCCCATTTCTCTTCGCTCCATTTGGGACTTACTCAACCCCAGAAAGTACTAACTAAACGTGCCCTTTACCTGCAAATAACAGCTGTTGATTTTACAGCTAGATAGGTTTTTTTTGTTGCAAGTTCATCTTCAATAATGCTGATTCTTATTTAAGATCGTTTGTATTTAAGCTTCTGCATCTGTCTTCTACTCCAGTACCAAATCAGGCAGCTATCATTGTCATGCTTCTGAAAAGAGTTCCTGACATCTATTAAAAGTATTTTTATAATATGGAGATGAAATGTCAGTCAACGGACTAAAATAGGATTGATCTGAAAATATGAAACAAACTTTTAAAGGGAAAAACTATTCCTTTTGCTTTTGTTCCCCACCAAAACAATTTGAAGTTCACATGGAGAAAAACATTACAACATAGTAGCTTTGAATTGCATTTCAAACTGAAGTTCTGGATATTTTTAAACTGATATTTCTGAATTGCTCATGGTAATCATCTTGCAAATTCTGTCATGTCCCTGGAAAACTAACAATGTGAAGGAAAAAAGTGATAAAGCTGATTTTATCCAGTTATTATGCAAATTTATAATCAAAATAGGAATTTTAATGTTTAAAAATTTAAGAGCATGTCTAAAAAATAGAGCATTTAAAGTCTTTCTTCTGAATTTTTTAAGTCCTTTCTTTTTGAATTTTAAAGATATTAGTACCAAATGTAATGTCATTTTCAGCAATGTGATTCTGAGCAACAATTGCCTCAGAAACATCCTTTGCAATTTGTGTTATAGGTAATCAGTTTCTGTAAGCAGTGTTTCTCATACATATGGAAAAATCCTGTAAAACAGAAACAAAGATGCTTCTGAATCCGGCATGAAATTAGGAACTCAAAGTTCAGATACAAATTTGAAAAGTTTGGGCTCGTATTCAGGTAAATCATGGTTTTATGAAGGAGTTCATGTTTTGCAAACTTTAAACATCACTATTACATATAAATAACATGAGTGCCGCAGCGGGATGAGATCATAATTCTCAGTCAGATATTCCTGCGAGGATTAATAAGAAAGCCTCCCTGACCAACCATCCTGGATCTCCTCTGGCAGTCATCTCACACCACCTGAGCTGGGACCCGGACCCCTTTGCAGCCGCACCCCCAGCACTCACACAGTCACACTGGGTTTCCTCACTGCCTCGACCCCATGTTTTTCCCTGCAGTGTCTGAGAGATCCAGATAACTAAAATAATTTAGTACTGGTGCAATAAGTAAATAACTAAATAACAAAATAACCTGGATGTTCCCAGCCCTTTGTTGTGCAGAGGGTTGGCAGTTCTCAGACTCTTGCCTTGGTCTCCAGCCACCCAGAGCGCAGCCTGCACCTCCCATTGCATCTGCACCCAGAGCTACCTGCACTGAAAGTATTCCTCAACAAGTTTTTGCTGCATTTGATCTGGTATCAGAATACCCTCTTTTTAAAGTTAATATTCAATATGGAGGTAAAATAAGATAGTGTCATATTTTATAAAGAAAACTGCTAAAAACTCAGAGAATGTCCTCTGAGCCAGATCTAGAAGCATTTTCTGGTGTAAATTGCCAGAATAGAGACTTCTAATGCCATTTGAGATTCCCTAGGTTATCCCAAGTAGCCTCTTACTGAGAGTCCAGAAGGGAATATGGATAATTCGTAGGTTTTATGTCATGCTTGAGAGCTTCTTATAGATATCTTGGATACCTCAGGGCTTCTCAGATGTCACTAAGTGTTTTTGCATCAGGGGAACTAAGATGACCCTTATTGCTTTTCTCTCTGTAATCAGATTTGAAAAAGGAAGCAAAACACATTTGAGCAATAAGCAGCTCTAGTAATTGAGACAGCTTTTAGACCACTTCTTTTCCTTTCTGTTCAGAATTTATTCAATATTGTCATGTTAAAAATCTTGTTAGAGGGGAAAGAGGAAAGAGAACTTCTGTATAAAGAAAATAAATTATTGTTAGTGTAGTGGTTATTTTAACAATCTAATCTAGGAAGTATTATTAGTTTAGGTCAAATTATTACAGAAAAGGAAATAATGTTTCTCTACCAAAAAAGTTTCAATGATAGCAGTAATGCAATTAAAACCATTATAAACACATTATAGTTTCATGCTTTTTCTGGTATTATCCATTCTCATTCTTCTCTAGGTCTTGGGACCAATTTCATTCTAGTGCTGATGTAGGAGTTGCTTCAGTGAATTTTCAGCAGCAGGAATCATTCACCAGAAAGAATATTGTTGATGGTAATGTTGAGATTTTCTTCTTCCTCCTTCTAGTATTCACCAAGAACAATTTTAACGTGGTTGCTAAAATTATTTTACAACTTTCTCTTTCTTAATTGGTCTGCAATTGCATATTATATTTGAATATATCTATGACAGCTCTTATGTTGGATACTTTTTTATTTATTTCTTACCCCTCAAATCAGTTTTGTCCAGCTCCAGATACAAATTGCTGTAACTGCTCATGCGCCTTTCTGTATCCAGCCTTTAATCCTCCATTCCAGTGCTTTCCTGTACTGCATCCACAATTCTGTAAGCTTCAGACCAAGTGTGTGTTTTTCTGCATCATTATCTTAGAACCATAAACACCTCATTCTTCATAAAAAACACTACCCTACTTGTCACTATTATCTCTATACAGCAGTGATTGTGCTGTATAATTATAAGAAAAAAAAAAAAAAAAAGCCATAGTCACTTCATCAGAAGAAAAAAATTGCTCTTCCAGGTAAACCAAATAAAACAAAGCTGCAGGCAGGTCAAAAAAAGTTCAGAAAAGGGAATACTGACAAACCTCAGCCCTAAGAACTTGCAAGCTTATTACAAAGCCTGTGGCCTTTACCAGTTCTGAGTATGTTGTGTCATAGGTCCCAGAATTACAGTATTTGCAGAGAAAGAAATATTATCTCTTATGCAGCACTAATTTCAGGTGAATGAAACATCATCTAGCAAAAATAAAATTCAATTTTTTTTCTTTTTTACCTTTAAAATAAAATAATGAATTTAACATTTAAGAATGGATTTGAAACCATTCACTAAAGAGAAACATATACCCAGAGTACGGAATTTTAAACATTCCACTTTTCTGAATCTCGAAAGTAGAAAAACAGGCAATACTGCTGCTATCCTGGGCTGAGTCTACTACCAGAATAAGGGAGACTTTGAGATGGCTATTGCAGGTGCTTTAGACACATTAGCTTTCTTTGTTTTGTTGGTTTGTTTGATTGATTTCTTGGTTTCCTTAGCAGTGCGTATATCACAAGTTGTTAAACCCTGTTATTTCTTGAATATTTATTATTCGAGTCTAAGCATGGTAATACATTTTTAAGTTTATATCGATTAATCAGTAAAGATGCCATAGTAAGGGGTGAGAATATGGTTCAAAATAAGGTTTTTCTTATTTCTGATGTGTGTAAAGTGCTTTCACATATAAAAAAACTCCCAACTTATGTTGTTGGAGTTTTTCTCCCCTAATGTGTGTCATTTAATAGGAAATCCTGTACTGTTTTGTCAATGTATTTTTTGATGCCCTAAGGAAAAGCAGAAAACAGTATTGTGTTAAGACTACTGAATCTGTAATGATGGGTATTGGACAGCTCAGGAGAAATTTCTTTATTGAATTTCCCCTGAATTGTCTTGGGGTAAATGGCTTAGCAGATGTGGGATACATCTATCAGAGCTCACTCCTATTAAAGGACAGCAGGCATGGTTTTATGTTGTTCTTGTCTACCTTTTTAATCTCTTGTCACAAGTAAGTAATGACATAAGCACTTATTCAGCATTCCATTAACAGAAGAAATTCTGGCAAAACCAGAAGATAGATTATATTGTATCTTTAAATACGATATAAAACCTGAAACAGACCTCAGAACAGGTTTACAATAGTTAATTTTTTTCTCTGTTTAAGTTGATATGTAAGGGCAGACCAAGGACTAATGCCAGATCCTGGAGTCATCTGAAAGAAACAATGTGGGTTGTTATAAACTCACATTGACTCAAGAGATCAGATTTGTCTTGGAGAGATATACTTGGAATAATCCAAACCTGAGATATTGACCCAAATTACAGATAAGCAGAGTGAACAATAGTACTTTATGTACTGCATGTTTGTGTGCCATGGACTGGGTTTTGTACCTAAGCTTGAGTAGCATGGCATGGCTTATGGACCTAACCCTTCTGCCTTCCCAGTCAGGCTTGTCACAATGCACTGCTTATTGCAAACAGCCCTGAGCAAATGGGAATGACCAAATTGGGGTCAAGCACTGTTTAGAGTGGTGGCTGGCACAAATTAAATGGTGGGATGTCTTTCTTAACACTTTAACATGATGGGTTTAACAACTTTGTGCATGTACCCATAAATATACCCTTTTTAACTTTCCTGGAATTGGTATAGCCTTGCAGATTTGATGTTCAAGATTTATCCTTCTACATTCAACAATATATATATACGCAGACCCATTCAATTTTTTACCTGCATTGCTTTTTATGGAATTTCTTGTAGCTTGGCCTAAAGTGTTCACAGTATGCTTACATAAAAACAAACTGACACACTGCTGCATATCACAGTCAATTTTTTTACTGACCTAGCAGACTGCAAGACTGAGCACCTGGATGCATAAGTCAGTGAATATGCTGAGAATCTGCCTTCTAAAAGGGATCAGAGCTCAACCTTACGCCTTAAAGAGACCCCAAGCTTATAGATAAACACTACAGAAAGTAATTATGCTCAGACTCACATGTTGCCTCACAGGATGACAAGCTTGCTGTGTTTAATCTTTGCTTAACGCAGGAAAATTTTCAACAGTTTTAGTATAGCACCAACATGAATCCATCATGAGCAGAAATAGATGACTGATGATGCAGTTGTGGCCTCTTCTCTTTCATAGATGCTTGCCTACATTGTAAAGGCACCATGTGGCTTTTCAAGCATCTGGTAACAGCTGATCGTATTCAGGACAAGGACAGCAGGACTTCTGTTTGTCCAGATTGCAGCACAGCACTAAAAGAGCAATGAGAAATCTTGAATTTTATTCCCCCCCCGCCCCTCCTTTCAGAGTCATTCAAGTATTAAATGAAAACCAGAGTGCCCTTATGAACACGTTGTTCCAGTTCTGTATATGTTGTACAATTAAGAAGATGTAACACCAGTAAATGATTACCAAGAATGACTACAGCCAACAGTAAGGGAACACACGAAATTTTATTCACTTTTTGTTAGGTAATTAAAATAATAATAATAAAATAAAATAAATCCAAACAAGTCTAAGGATGAATAGAAGGACAAATTTCAGAGGATTTTATTGATAGATTTTGCTTACTGCTCTCGGGAACACTCTTAAAAAATGTGCTATACAGAAAAAAAAAAAATAATTAAACCTAGCTAGAATGGCTCAGGGGCCTCCCAGGGCTTTTAAAGCAATGTTTTAAAATTATGTCTGGAAAGGGTAGCTTGGGATTCAGAATACACCTGTAGGTTGTAGCGAATTTAGGCCTAATAGCTCTAAAACAATGTAAACAACCTAGTGCAGATAATGAATTTGCCTTCTGAACATGTGTTAGCAACAGATTTTCTAATGTATAGATGATATATATATACGTATGGTTAATAGAAAGAACAAAATTAAGAGACTGAATATACCTATTAACAGCAATATGAGGTGACATTAAGTACCACCTGCCCGTTCAAGAGCAAAATATTTTCTGGTTTTTACATTGGTTATGCATGAAGAGTTAGGGCTAAAACTTCCATAGCATTTAAACAAATAAGGCAGCACCACTCCTCCACTGCTTCCAAGTACTTTTCTCACAAACATATAACAAATTGTGTTAGCATAATAAATTGAGACTCTGTAACCATTTCAGGAATTTCTGTTTTATTGATCAGTCTTAAATAAATTTAAAATTAAATTATTGATGATACCCATTTAAGCACTAGATACAGATACACATATTGCATCTGGTATAAACATATGACAGACTGGAAAACTAGTTTTGTGCATTACAAGATCACAGGGCTGAATTTCAAAGGAAGGAAGTTCTCACCAAGCATTAAAACTGTATTTGTGTGAAAATGTGAGTCATCCTCTGAATTGTAAGTAACTTTGGGAGTTAATCCTCTTAGATTCAAGGAGGATTAAACAGTTCTAACCATTTTCCATTAGTAAGGAGAATTCTGCTGAAACAGTTTAGGTCCAGGTTAAGGTTGTTTTTTGTTGTTTTGTTTTGTTTTTTTTTTAACTTGCCCACAGATATAGAAATTTACACTTATTGAGTGAGCAGGTGATTCAGGGTCTAGCCCAAATCTCTATTAAACCAATGAAAGTTTTGCCATAGCTCTCAATAGTGCAAGATCAGTCTACAATAGGAATTAAGGCATGGGCTCTTAACATTTCCATACAAGCTTCAACTATGAAAGGGATTGTGCTGCTTCATAGCATCCTTTAGGTTCCCTTATATTTCTCCAAATAAAATGTACATTTGTCTTGACTGACAAGCAATTCCACATAAGACACTAAGATTGGATCTCAATTTAAAAAGGCACTACTTAAACAAAAATTTCCCTATTTAAATGTTGCATAGACATTAATTCCAGTAGTGTGTTCTGTCCAAATATTTGTGTGCTTGATATTCAGATTTTTTTCCTGAAAGTAATTAAGTTAAATAAGAAAAGAATTTAAAGGATTAGTCTGTTATCAAAGAAATATTTTAGGAAATATTTTTGGAATGTTACACATTAATAATGTCCTGAGGTTGTTAATGTTCTTTTTAGAAAATAATCCTTAGTACCTCAAATAAATACAAATTAGAAGAATGAACAACTACAAAATAAATATGGAAAAGTAAACAATAACATTTCTCAGACTTTTAATGTCCTTCCTATGTCAGACTTTTAATACCCAAACTTAACAATATCAGCATAACTGTAAATTAGATGAAAAACAAGATGTTTTGGAGATGTGAAGAATTATTTTTTTTCAGAAATAAAATTGCATCTCATTTGATCTTCTCCATAGTTGTAAAGCATTTTTTTGCTATACTGTATTTTTAAAAATATGAAATACACAAAGTCATAGGAGATGGTCCTTGACCTTCAACTTATTATTCTTTTTATTGAATTTAATTTTAGATAGACAGGAGAAACCAGACCTTAGAAGAGAATCAAGTAATATGATGAAGTGACTCACTGTAGTCCATAAGGCCACAACAATGGCAGTATACTACATTTTGCATTGAAATTTACCTGTATTAACTCTTAGTCCAGGGCTGGACTTAAATAGTTGCTATCTCGCTACACAAAAACTCTGTGTATAATATGGATATAAAAAGCATTTATAAATGAGAAAACAATGTCATATATGACTTTATTTAAGCTTATTCACCTTGAATTTGGGATTAGAATGGAATAAGGAATGCTTTGAAATGTGCTATATATTTGTATGTGTCACATAAATTAATGGAGAGCTATTTAAAGACTGGTTTAGGCATCTTAAGTATTTTAGTGGAACAGTTTTTGTTCCCCAAATGTCGAGCCAGGTGCCACAATTTCTGTGAACCCAGGCATCCACAGCTCAGAAGGACCTGTAAATTTTCAGATAATGTGCTAAAACCGTGATTATTTGCATTACAAGACAAGTCTTTAATAAAAAACCAACTATTTCCTAAATAAACAGCATACAAAAATGCATTTCATGTATTGATGGAGGTTTTATTTGTGTCATAACTAAACATATATTCATAATATACCTTAATGAGCATCATTTTTATAAATCTAGATCGTTACCCATTTTGTTTTAATGATAATATTTTTGGTCAGTTTACTTTATAGTTCTCTAACAAGAGCACACAGCACTTCTGCCTGAAGAAGTAAGCCCTCATTTGCCAATGAACATAGGTATGTAGATGGTGATTACATGGGAGCATATATGTATTTATAAAGCTCTCTGTGTATTTCACTATGTATTTGTAAACTTTTGTATACCTCTGCATATGTGAACAGAAGTATACAAATAACTGGATTCCTTTAGATATACATATATAACACACTGCAAATATTTTAATATTCTAGATCTACAGCAAACACGATCTTTCAGAATATCTTAGATTGCTCTGTGGTTCATATAAAAATAGTTAATGGTCTTTGTCTTTATGTGCTGAAGCAGTGTCCAGAACTTGCACACTCAAAGAAACAGTGCTGACACCCTTGTCAGTAGTCTTACAAAAAAAAAAAAAAAAAAAAAAAAA
>VWZU01009518.1:317123-372203 GCA_013397095.1 Sterrhoptilus dennistouni
AAAAAAAAAAAAAAAAGTTCAAAAAGAATTACAAACTGTATCCAGCCTGTATAACCTTAGGCCATTGAGACATGAGCCTGGGGCACTTACCTGTCATGTATCCCTTTACACCTCTAAATCCCCACAGTAACAGACCATCTGCACCCATAATCAGATGGCCAGATTTTAGAGCAACACACCTTGTTTATAAAGGGCAATTCTAATTTACAACCAACTCTATTTTGGGAGGTACTTTGGGAGAAAACCTCTGATGCTTTCAGAGCAGCCATCTGTCTCCTTTCTTGCTGAGTTACCTCTAGGTTATGCTCTTTCCCCTCCTCAGCATATTATCCTGTCTCTTGAACACTCATGTAGAGGGACAATCAAGAGAAAGAGCATTTTAACAGTTAAGATGTTCATAAATCGTCCTGGAATATATGTTTACATATTCTTCTGAGCAATGGTTTCAACAATGGGATGAGGCAGTTTTAGGCACTTTCTGCTGTGGAACTTGCTGTTTCTTGTGGCCCTGATTAGAAAGGAGAGGAGGAGTGGTACAGGGACAGACCCTTTGCACAATTTAAAACTATCCACATTACCTGGTCTGCACAGTGGGGTTCCTGAGGGCTGGAACATTCCTGTGTATCCGTGGTCAAGTTTACAAACTCATCACATTGCCTGCAAGAAACTCTTCAGGATAAATCATCTTTCTCCCTTTGCAAGTTGCTGCTACATTCACTTCTTCAGGGATGGGCTACTGGAGAATTTCACACTAGCTTTACTCACGTGCAAAGCGCCTTGTCCTAATGATAAGCTCAGTTTACGGCCAGCTAATTGGTACTCAGAAGTGTAGTCTTCTAGGCACATTCCAGCACTTTGGAAGACACTTGCACTTCCTTAAACGTGTTCCTGTGAAGTGCCCAAGCCATGGCAAGCTGTTTGCTGCTCCTGCTGCTTTTATGTGTGCTGATATGTTGTAGAAGTGCAGAAAATTGTGAACAGATAACACAGGCTAAATTAATTTCTGAAAAAATATAAAAAGGAACCAAGAATTCAACAGAACTCTAAACAGTATAATGTATCAATGCTCTAAGTACATACCCCATCCATAAGTGATAAAATCCTCAAGCACTGGAATCTTTACTGCATTACAAAGTTTATTAGTGCTTATGTTTCTGGAAAGAAATATGGGAACACTGGAATAAAATATAGAAGTTCAGAGAAAAGATGGCTGGATTGAGTGTTTTGATGTTTGTAAAGAGGCATGAAATAATTCTTGCTGCCTTCCTTCAGCAGTTTGATAGACTGTGAACATTGTAAAATTAGCTTCAATACAATCCATTACAATCTACACATCTATGCTGAAAATATCTTAGTCTGCAAAATAACACAGTTAACAAATTTCATGTTAAAATCACACTTGTATAAGCTACATAATATAAGAACCAAAAGGAAAAAAAAAAAAAGCTGAAACATACCTTTAAGAATAGCTACAGCAAGTGTATTGAACAGTCAGAATACTATTGAAAGAACGTTGTAAAAATAGAAGTCAGCATAATCATGTCAACTCTGGGAATATCTAACATTTTTTGTTTAAACAGACCCTAAATCTCTGTAGAGAAATTCTGTGAAATGGTACTAAGACAATATAAGATTTGTGTTGAATAAAATATTACACATTTCTGAGGAAATAACTAAATATTTAGAATTATATTATTATTCACTATATAAGTGAAATATTCAGATAAACATGGTTTTACTTTATGTAGTGCTTTAATCATCTAATTTCTGCCTCAGTTTCAAACACCATCTTCTGTACTATGGGTGAGGGTGTGCTGAAATGAGTAACATCTGAATTACTTTGTTGGCACACCTCTTGCATCGTTGTCTTGAGAGATCTACGTAGTTCTTTTGAGACTGAGGCCTCATGAATCCATACCCTTAATATTTACATTTCTACTTTGATTATAGGCATGACTCTGTGTAGTGGTGCACTGTTCCTCCCCCTCAGTAGAGCTATTATAGAAGTATAACATCCAACAAAAACAAAACCATCATTGATGTAGCTTATTTTTAGATAAGGAAATAAATGTTCATTCCAGAAAAAACTGCAGAGCTGGATGAAGCTAAAAGGTTTCCTACATCCCTCCAAGATTCCAGCTTGCACCTTCCTACTGAAACTTGATGTGTATTACTATTCTTCTGATCTCTCTGTTTAAATGAAATGGGTTCACAAAGGAATATTATTTAAATGGTCTGGTGGACAGATAACCTGGACACAGCTCCACTGTTGAGAGATGTTCCTCCCCAGCATTTCTCAACCAGACCTGATTTAGATCTGCTAAAATGTTCCTAATGCTTAGTAAAAATCCAAGCAAATTCAAAACTTGTAGTTAAAATGTTTGAGCTGACCAGACAAGGAATGCATTCTTCATTACTATTAGCAACTAAAATTCAGACACCTCTTACTCTCCATTGCAAAATTTCAATTCCTGTAAAAAGAGCTAATGAAAACGGGGAGGTGGGAGGTTTGATCCCTTTGTTTTTTCTTTGAAAATATTTTTTAAAGAATGGAATATTTTCTTTATTCATATAAAACTTTATAAATAAAATTATCATTTTCTCCCCTCTAACACTAGAACTCGCATAGTTTCTTTATGATTTTTAAAAGAGTATTGAGATACATTATTCTTCTGAAGCTGTAAATACACCACTGATTTTGAGTTAACACGAACTAACACAAAAAGGCTACTTCATTCGGGAAGATGAACAGGATGAGATTGGAAACATAAAGAGTTCATGGTGGATCTCTCCCCTTGAGTAAAATCAAGAGCAATCATCCACATGCATTAGGTCAAGGAAACAAAAAATCAGTCAGTTTTGCACTGTAGGCACTAACTCAGACTTAGAGGCATCTCTCTGACTATAGCAGGAGCCAGTTAACAGCCATAGCAGGCAAAGGCTGAACTCTTCATTGACTTCAGCCAACGGTGTGAGAAGCTGAATGCTTTGCCTTGCTAACAGCTGTAGCTCTGTTTGTTGCTTACATCTACAGCTTCATAATTTTAAAAACCTTTCTTCTATTCCTTGGAAAAGCCCAGATTTTATTTTGTTTATTAAAATACATGTTAGTTTAGTAACACTGACCAAGCCCCTCCTGACACACACAACCCACAATTTTCTGAGTTTTGCATCTTAGCTGAATTCCAGAGAGCTTTCTAAGAGATGGAAAAAGGGGTATTCCAGATAGCAGGGCAAGCATGCTGCCAAATTTAAAATTATCTCGCTGAGGTATGGACAAGCTATGGCTTTCTGCCAAATGACTGTATGATTAACTCAAAGAAAGCAATGAGGTGTTTTTTTTTTTTTTTTTCTCTAGACTCATTCTGAAATTTATCCTTGCCTGTCTGTCAATACACGAACTCAAACAGCTGAAAATAGTGTAAGACAGACGTGAAAAAAAGGCTTAAATTTTTGGCTAAATTTTAGAGAAAGTCCTAAAAATAAAGACTTTCAAAATCTCAAATAATGAATGGGGAGTTCTGTCACCCATCTCTCTCTTATGAGAATTTGAATTGCAGTGGGATTCTTTATTTTTTAAAAAAATTCTATCTCTAATGTATTAAAACAGTTCTATAGTGGAAGGAGCAAGGCAAGGGCAAGGCAAGGAAAAAATAAAAAGTATAAAAAACATGCATTTTTTTGTATTATCATAGATTATAGAAGAGAAGGTAGCATGTTATAAAAAATATTTGATTTCATCAGAGCCATATTCCCATCCACATGTGTCCATCCCTGTTAGATATACTCTAGAATCAAAATTTTAGAAAAGGGAATACATGTAAAAAATTCTGTATCTAATGTTGACCATAGAATCATAGAATGATTTGGTTTGCAAGGCACCCTAAAGATCATTTAGTGCCATTCCTTTGCTGTTACACTATACCAGTTTACTGAGAGCCCCATCCAGTCTGGCTTGAAACGTTTCCAGAAATGGGGCTCTCTTTACTGTTCCAGTGCCTCAGCACCCTTACTGCAAAGAATTTATTCCTAATAACTAATTTAAATTTACCGATTTTCAGTTTTAAGCCATTCCCCCTTGTCCTTTCACTACATGCCCTCATAAATATTCTCTCTCCATCTTTTTTGTAGGCTCTCTTCAGATACTGGAAAGCCACAAGTAGGTCACCCAGAAGCCTTCTCTTTTCCAGGCTGAACAAACCCTATTCTTAGAACTTTCCCTCATAGGAGACATGCTCCATCCCTTTGATCCACTTGGTGGCCCTACTTTGTACTTGATCCAACAGGTTCATGCCCTTCCCGTGTTGGGGACCCCAAAGCTGGATACAGTACTCAACATTCATGCTTAAATTTAAGGTTTTTTATGTACTTCATGTAATACTGAAGTACTAAGGCCTGAACCAAATTTGCCCTATAACAAAGTATTGTTATATGTGTTTATTTACGGGGAAAATGTTTACCTTTTTGTATCTAGAAATTGGATAAGGCCACTCCTGACCTTATCAGCAGGGTATAGGATCAAAGACAACTGCTTGGTTCCTCATTGAGCTCTAGCCAGGCTTTAGGAGAAATCCAACCGGAGAATTAAATTAGAAATCATGTCAGCTTGTTTGTTTAACAGAATAAAAGCTGGGCCATTGTCACAGCAAGGTGGGGAAGCCTCATGACTGCAAAGGTAGAGGTACCCCCGGATTTCCCAAGTACTGTGCATGGCTCTCCTGTGACAGCTTCCCCTTATGGCTGATGTTTCTTGGACATGGATGATGGAAAAATATTCGGGAAACTGGTGGTGTACAGTTCCCAGTTACCAGTCATGGTTTTCTGGTCCTTTGCTGTGACTGCTCCACACCTGATGTTTATTGGACTTGGATATTACTGGGGTAACTGGCAATGTATCTTTCTTAATCACTATAGGCAATGTTACATAGTAATGATTATGTGCATTGTTTAGCTTATCCTTTTGTGGTTCATTGCAGTTGTGTATTGTAGTAAATCACCATTGGTGTCTGTGTCTTAGTCTCTGACCCTACCTACTGGCAAAACTGTAGGTACAAATACTAACAAAGTACTGAAAAGAAAATATGACTCATTTTCATCAAAGGATGACTGTTACACTTGTAAAGATTAATTTAATAACAAACTAGCCCTGATTTTTTTAAGAGAAATTAAAAAAACATAGCTAAAAGAAATAGATTTTTTTAAGAGAAATTTAAAAAATGTAACTAAAAGAAATCGAAAAGAAATTCAGATCCTATTATCAGGCAAATAAGACAAAAAAGACAGACTCAAAGTATTGAGAGTTCATGAAATATATCCAGTCTCTCACTGTTTTGATTTATTTCCAAGAACTATGTTCAGGTACAATTTTTGCTATTGTTTTAATAAATCAGAACTATCAGTTCACGTCAACTTTGATTTACCAAAATCCACAAATTCTTCAAGTTTGAACCTAATAACTCTGTTATTATCAGTAAAACAAATAGAAACGGGACACAGATTTAAACCCTGGACATTTTCTTCACTCTCTAATAGAGAGCTCTAGCCTCTGGCATTGTTTTCACTTTTGTGAACTAGTGCTCTTCCAGGTAATATTTAGACCATTGATAGTTCCCAGGAGGCAAGATAGAAAAAGCCATATATTCTGTATATACTATATATTGTATATATTCTGGAGCTGTGATGTGCCAGTAGTCCTTAATGCTGGAGAATGAGCCTTTTTTATTTCATAATATAAGTATATCCAGTGAAACTCTAGATGCTGACACTACCTCTGCCTCTAATATGTTGCCACCCTGAACATAAATCTAGACACAAACTAGTTTTTATTTCTGACCTATCAGAAGTAGTGTGGAAGTCATAATTTTTACTGAACACTCATGTCCTTATGGGTCCTTAGCTTTCTTACGTACAGTTTTCTTGGTACTTAAGGAACTAAAGAGCCAAGAAGTCATAAACCTATCATTTCCCATAGTCTATTCAGGTCTTTTCCACAGAGAAGCTGCAGGCAGTGTGCGTTTGTGTGCCTCATAGCAAGCTACCCAGCTAATTCCATACAGGTGCCCTAATGTACCTCCAGGGCCTTCAAAGAAATCATCTAGAGAAGATGTGGCCTTCAGTCATGCCCAGGTTATGGGTTCTTATTTTTTATTTTGATTTAAAAGCGTGTCTTAAAGCTCAGAGTTGATGGAATTGGAAGAAACAACTGGATCTATTCAAAGTTTTCAGCATTTAATATATATTAAAAGAAATTAAAATTGATCATTAAACAAAGATTGATGGTGTAGTACTTTTGAAAGGTCGTATTTAGTGGAAATAATAATTATTTCAACCCCATGCTTAAAAATCAATAACTTAGCTCCATACTCTTGCTCTTAACTAATTTTTAGACAAATTAATATCTAACATTTCTCTGAACTAATGAGGCAATTTAAGCAATATTGCTCTGTTCTGAAATAGTTATGTGTTTTTAAATAAGCTAATATTTAAACTAGCAGTGACTTCATTTTGTCTACATCTGTCAATCAATAACATATTTAAATAAGTCTTGTTATACAGCATGGAAATAGAAATGTAATATGTATGGTTTTCTATTTTTCTCTTTGATTGTAGTATTTTTAATCCATACCTTTGGGAAAAAAATACCTTTAGTATCAGTCAGGACTATAAATTTACAAGCTGAAAAAACCCCCATATCATAGTCAATTTGGTCCTAAGAGAGTCATCATAAAACAAGGGTTTTTTTAATACTCTCCCCCTTCTTTTTTGCTACTAGCTGACTCTACAAATATCACATTTGTTGTTTCCATTTCTTTACACTGTAACCCACCTGAGAGTTCATAAAACATGTGCTTGTTTCTTGTGATTCGGCAAACTCAGTAAATGGTGGAAATATATTAAGTTTGTACATCCCTGGTAGAATTATTAAGGAATGAGAAACAATGACCCCTACAAGAAGTCAGAATTCAACAGGGATGTAAAGTAGATTGATCATAGTAGAAGAAACCTACCAGAAGAAAACAATACAGCACTCAAATTTTTCAGGTCCCAAGATAGCTCTCTAAGCAGCTGAAACTGCAGCCATAGCCACTTATTATTTTTGTTTAAATAAATATTTAAATGCATTTTGTGACAGAATTTTTTCTCATGGACAGTAAGAATTGTGACACAACTTTTTTCCAAATATTTGCTAGTGGCTAGAAAACCCATCTCCATGTGTGAATTGAACTTGGAATTATCCAAGTCTCTACATGGGGAATATAGAGTTACAAAAATATTCTCGTAATATTGATGCTTGCACTTGCATAAAGTTATGTGAAATGGACTTGGTCTATAGCAGTCTATAGCCTTTTTCCAGATGTGGCTGAAGAGATAAAGACCAACATTAGTGACTTACTTTCATTTTCTCACCAGCATGTAGAAGAGTAAATAAAATCTGATCCCTTGCTATAGGATATATGGATTCTTTAATTTCCTCGTTCTTTGTTCTGTGCTCAGCTCTACATGGAAGAATTTGCAATATTTGTAAAAACTTTTAAAATTTATCACATTTTCTTCCCTGCAGTGTTTTACTGTTAAAAAAATATCTGACATGATTTTTATACAACCCTTGACCAACAATTCTTTCTGTGATCCCAGGCCTTTAAAGGTGTCTAACTAGTAGGAAACTCCAGCTGTGGGAATGTAGGTGATTTTCAGACAGGCTGATTTTCAGTCTGTAAAGTCTAAACTTAGATTTTTACATTCAGATAATTTACCAAGTAGCACTCATTTTCAGAAGAGCTAAATTCTGGACAGTGCCTAATGAATTTGGTGAATAACATTTAATAATGGTGAAACACCATTTAAGCCAACCAAATATGATATTACTGTTTTAAATCCATAGAGAATTGCTGTCTGTGCACAGATACACACAAAACTCCCCTCCGCAAATAAAACTCAACAACCAAAATCAACCCATCAAGCAAAGAAAGAAATAAATTCTGTGCTATTGGTCTGAGATGTGTACTTAATAAATAGAGCTGTTTTACATTATATGCTCTAATATCTTCCAAATTTCTGTCCATCATTGCTGATATATGCCTATATCTGTTTAAGCACATTAAATTACTCATCAATAGTAACTTCATGAACTTACTCATATCCAGATGTTCAATCATCATTTTGGCTTACAAGAGTTTTTGAAACATTCAGATAAAAATATCCAGCCTGTCAGCATCCTGATAAATACTTATTTATTTTCTTTTTCAAATTACTTCAGGAAGGAGTAAATATCATTATGTGCTTTGACAAGTAAGGAATAATGACTGGCTGAGCAACAACCAATGAGTTCAAAACCAGTGTCTTCCAAAACAAAGGTAGTAAGTACTTGATCTAGAAGATGAGAGCAATGCTGTTTCCCTCTGCCTAGAAGGAGTTTTTATATGCAAATTGACATTTGGCCCAGTAGTTCTGGTTCAGAAGCATGTTAGATAGAAAGTATAAAGTTATATAGTTATATAGTCTGTTCCTGGGATCAAATTGCCTGGGCTTCAGCAGGTATATCTGTGCTGTTGAATAAAAGAGTTATGAAATAAGCTTGACCCCTGAAGTCTGCACTCCTTGCTGTCAGCTCACTGTGTAAATCTGTTTGGGTTTGGATCTACTTACATTGATTAAGATATTACTTATACATTTTCATGGAATAGCTTGCTTCCTAAACCTCTCCAAGGGCAGTGAGGTGGACACTATGCTACCATTTGGTGAGCTGCAGCATCTGCACTGATCTGATGCTCCAGAAAACAATCTCTGCAGCCTCATTCCTCCAGTGTTCTTTCATGTGCATCCAAGGGCATGTAGCACATACACTTCCAGTTTTATCATGCCACTGTGGAGGGAAACAGGGTAACCTTTTATTTATTTATTTATTTTTATTGCAGACATGCAGAGCCCATGAAATAGTGTAAACAGCCAGGAGATAGGGAGATCCCATTAGACTCAGAACATCTAGGACAAAAAGATAAGGCAAATCCATTTTAGGAAGAGCTTGATCAATGTGTCAAGCTTTGGACCCTTGTCTTTAACAGCATATACAAAACCAAGGACTTCAAAACCAAAACTGCTGATCACAGAGACACTAATAAAGTTACAGAGGAGATTTTAACTCCCTTATTAGGATGAAAAACAAAAAAAATATAAGCTGAGGTTTTTCAAATATAAATAATCCTGTATTACTCATTTAGTTACCAAATTTATAAAGGGAAGTTATATTTTAAAACTAGTGTTGCTTAACAAAACCCTAGCAAAAACTATCCCAGGTACTTATCTTGTTATACACTTTATATGGGAAAGGACACTTCTCTCTTTTTAATGACTTTTTTTTTTCTATGACAAATATTTGTCAAGATAAAAGAATGGTATTACTTTTGCCACCTTCCAATTCGGTGTTTAAAGAATCAGTTTTTGCATCTCCTCTCAATGTCAGCATGAAGGTCCTACCTCCACATTTAACTAGATTTAAAATTTTACACTGACTCTTTAAATGCCTTGTCAGCTAGTCTGTAAGATATTGGGCTGTTGTGGCCCTAAATGAATAATCAATTTTAATAATGAATTACTTAAATATCAAAGAGTGTGGTCCAAAAAATGAAAGAGTTTTTCTGCACTACCATGGCAGAAGTCTAATACCATATTGTATAATGAGGAATGTGGTCTTTACTCTTCATTTTCCCGCAGTGATGTGACTTATTGTCTATAATCTGCCATTTAGTTTGTTGGGGTTTTTTGGTCTAGTTGTAAGCCCTTAGGGTGAAATATTCAACAGACATATTAAAGCACAGCTGTAAACTCCTTTGAAAAAATATATATTATGAAATATTAATGTAAAGCAACTTGGTGAGTACAGACAAAATTGATTTTGTAGTGGGTGCCTGCTGTAGGCCTGCTGACCAGGAACAAGTGGATTAAGCCCTCTGGTTTACATTGGTCCTCATGGGGGATGCCAACCACTCCCAAGATCTGTGGGAGTGGCAGCACACCAGTGCATAGACAACCCAGGAGTTTCCTGGAGTGCACAGAGAGTAACTTCCTCCTCTTTAGAGCTTTATCTCATGGGAGCTTGTAAGACTCCCATGAGATAAAGTTCTACACGGAAGAAAAGCCCAAGAAAGCTGATTAATGTTCAAGAATCATCCAGTCCATGCTGAGGAGGAGTCCATCCTAACAAATAGGAAGTCAGGCAAAAAAAGCCAGGATACCTGTGCCAATGAACAAGGAGTTCCTGGCCAAACTTAAAGGATGTACACTGAGTGTAAAGGCAAGGAGCTGTAACTTGGGAGAAATTCAGAAGTACTCTTTGAGATTCCAGAGATGAATTAGGAAAGCTAAAGCCCACATGGAATTCACAGCAGTATTAAAAAAAAAATAAATAAAAAAAAAAACAAACCAAGAGGGGATTCTGTAAGTGCATAGGTGACAGAAGGAGGATTAGGGAAAATATAGACCCATTATTCCACAAGATGGGGAACCTGGTTACAAAGAACATGAAAAAGGCTCATGAAAATGTTGGGACCTACCAAGGGTCAGGGCCTACCCGTACCCTACTGCTTTCCCACATCTGGAAAGCAGTACCTAGGTGCCCTGTTGGACACTAAATTGAATAGGAGCCAGAAGTGTGCTCTTGCAGTAGAGAGTCTGTTGTTCCAGACTACAGCAGGAGCGTTTCCTGCAGATCAAGAGGAGTGAACCTGCCTCTCTATTCAGCACTGATGAGGCCACACCTGGCATATTGTGTCCAATCCTAGGCTTCCCCAGTAAAACAGAGACATGGACATAATAAAGATAGTCCACAAAAATGATAACGAGACTGAAACATCTCACATATGAGAAAAGACCGAGGTGGTTGATTGTTCAGCCTGGAGAAGAAAATGTTCATGGGAAGGCCTTATCAGTGTAAATAAATACTTGCAAAGTGTGTGAAAGGAAGGTGGATCCAGGCTCTTTTCAGTGGTGTCCAGTGACAGGACCAGAGGTGATGAGCACAAACTGTAACAGAGGACACTCCATCTGAATGTCAGGAAACATTGTGAAGGTGACTGATTACTAACAAAGGTTGTCTAAAAAAGTTCTGGAATTTCTGGAATGCATGAAATACATGTGGATACTCAAAATTTCTTTGGAAATGGTCCTGTGTGCCCAGTTCTAGGCAGCCCTGCTTGAGCTGGGAGGTTAGAGATGACTTCCAGCAGTAACCTTCTAAAAACAACAATTATGTGAATTTTTGAAATCTCAGCCATAAACACAGAATGTATGCACATATTTTGTTCTTTCACCATATTTCACCATGAAGAATGAATGTCTTTCGGTAAACCCATATTTAAATGGTTTTAGCCTAACATTTTCAACTTCCTTGAAAAGAATTCTTTTTTACTCAGCGTCAAATCTTTTATTCACATAGTGGGACAGATTATTGATAGACAGCAGCACTCCAAGCATATTGGCACTCTGCTAGTAATGACCTAAACTAATGCATAAGTAATAATTTTTTTTCTCTCCCATTCTAAGATGTATATTTCGTAGTTTCCATCCACTAACATTAATCTGAATGACATAAATAATTTGCATAGAGTGATGCTTCAGAGAGTCAAATCTTAGGAGAGTGGGATACTGGATTACTATTACAAATTAATGTGATGCATTTCATCTAGTGTTGCCTATAGTCTCAGTGTTAGCACAGACATGAACTGTGCAATATATTAGGGAGTCCTTGACTGAGATTCTTTAATAATGCATGGAATGATCTCTGCTACTAAGGTTGCAGAACTAACCAAAATTTCCAGGATGCTCATATGTTACAAAAACAGAGAGGCTTAAATCAAAGTGTTGAGGTACCAGATGCAACATGGAGAATAAATGCAACCGATCTAGTCTTTTTTTTTCCTGGCTACATCTCTGAAAATCCTTGGTCAAGAGTACTGCAACCTTCAATTCTTGAAGGCAGAGGGTAGGAAGGGAGATAAAGCAAAAAGCTCTTTACATTTTATCCTTTACTTTTCATTCTTTACTTTTTTTTTTTAAATTTATTAATATATTTTTGTATGCTGCCTTCAGATGGGAATGTTCTTAGTATCAAGTTTAGGAATATGTTTTCACTAATGATGATAAATTTTTGAAGCACTGAATGACTGTTTTGAACTTCGCAATTGAGAGAGACATATCTTTTCCTGCATGTGACAAAGAAAGCCTCTTATTCCCTTTTAAGAAAGAATCAATTAGATCTTTCCTGATTTGCAATGGTATGCTGAACAGTTTTACTGATTATTAAATCTTCTACATCAGTCACTGAATCATAAAATATTTGACAGGAGGTAGATCTCAACTTTTGCTTCTCCTTATTTTCCTCTTTCTTACCTTCTTACAAATACAGTGTTTATGAACCTTCATCATTGTTTTTTTTCTCAAAGCAACATGAATTAATAGTTTGTGACTTATTTATTTTTCTAAAAAAACCAAAAAGCCTTTGGATTGATTATTCTTTTCTATTTAACTTGTAATGTGATAATTTTTTTTTCTTAAAGAAAAGACTTTAAGAAGTCTTTTCTTCTTAAAAAGACTGAAAAATTCATAAATGTATAAGGAATACAAGAAGAGATGAAAATTTCATAACCATCATTATTTGTGAAAAGTGTCATGGTTTAACCCTGAATGGTAAATGATCTACCTCAATCTCCCACCAAAGAGATAGAGATTTGTGAAAGTGAGAAAGCTCTTAAGTTGAGATAAAGACAGTTTAATGCTACAGCAAAAAGGCACACAGATAAGCAAAACAAAACAAGGAATTAATCCACTACTTACCATGGGTCAGCAGGTGCTCAGCCATCTCAGAGAGCAGGGCTCAGTTACATGTAATAGTGTCTTGAGAAGATCAGTGCCATCACTCCAAATGTCCCCTGCTTCCTTCTTCTTCACTCAGCCTTCAATGCTGAACATGAAACACTACGGTCTGGGATGTCCCTTGGATCAATTGTGGTCAACTGTCCCAGCTGTCCCCTCCCAGCTTCTTGTGCACCCCCAGCCTTGTCACTGTCAGGGCAGTAGAAGAAGAAAAAAAACAGCCTTGACTCTGTCTCAGCACTACTCAGCAGTATCTAAGACATCCCACAGTTCTCAACACTATTTTCAGCCCAAATTCAAACATGGTCCCATAATAGCTCCTGTGAAGAATACTAAATCTACTCCAGTCAAAACCAGCACACGTAGTAAAAGATGAGTCAAAGTAGATTATTGTCTCTATCTTATAACTGTTAGGGTATTTACCATTAAAACCATTAAAAAAAAACCCTTTAAAAACCATTTAAACCCCAAGTTTTTATTTTCAATGAAATTATGTTGGCTTTTTCTATTCTTAGGAAGAAGCTACTTTCAGGTTTAAAAGCCCTTAGAAGGTGGGTGTCTCTTTTGTTTTGCTTTGCTTTTTTTTCCCTTCTTTGTTTTATTTTTTTTTCTGGTTTTTTTTTTCTTCCTGCCAATTCATAATTTTTTTTCTTTTTTTTTTTGTTTTGTTTTGTTTTGTTTTTTAGTTTAGAAATTTTGGAAGCCAAACACAAAAACGGATTTTTTTTTTTTTTCTTTCTGCAGGATTTATACATTAATTTAGAGGAAAGCTAATGGAAATAATNTGTTTTTTTTTTGTTTTGTTTTTTAGTTTAGAAATTTTGGAAGCCAAACACAAAAACGGATTTTTTTTTTTTCTTTCTGCAGGATTTATACATTAATTTAGAGGAAAGCTAATGGAAATAATGGATTTAACTGTCAAAGCAACTGCATTTGCCTGACTGAAAATTGATTCCACTAAGTCTTCTTACTCCTTTTATGAGTGTATCTGCCAGTAAGAAAATATAGTTATAATTTTTTAGATATTTGTTTTATAAGTGAAAAATAAAAGTAATATGAAGAAATAAACCAAAAATTGGAATAAATACCTGTCAAGCACACAAGTATCAATCATAAGGTATGTTACTATATAAACATTTGAGCAACAGAGAAAGTAAATCCAGCTCCAGAATATCCATGTCATTCTTAGATTATGATTTGCCAATGTGCATGTTTTATTGCTGAAACAATTTAATAGTAAAAAGAAAAAAAGAAATATTGTTTGAACTATTTGAGGACCCAAACTGAAATGAAAAACCCAAATTGCTAACCTTTTAGAGACATTACCTGATAAAATTTAAAATATAGAAAGTTGTTGTGGATTTCTTAATTTAAAATAATTATAGATTAGAAAAGAAAATCTATAATTATATTAATTTTTCTTAAAGTATATTATTTAGAAATCGTCTTAAAATATAAAATTTGTGCTTCAGCGCATGTAAGGGCTGAAAACTAGAGTTAACTTAGAATTTGAATTAGAGCTGTTAAAATTAAACTCAGGATAAGAACTTTTTAAAATTTTTACTCAATTTTTTTTTGCGCCTCTCAGGACTTCCTCTAGGTACACACTCACACACTCATACATGCACACATGTATCCAGAGTCATGATTTAGCTACAGCCAATAATTCAATTCATTTATTTTGGATGCTGTGGTAAGTTTCTAAAAAAACTCAAAATATTGACATGTTGTTTTCTTCTTTAGAACTCATTTCTTTTAAAACCACTGAAATGTGATCTTGCTTTGTGGCAACTGCTACGTTTAGCAACATCAAAACACATAAAGAAAAAAGAGTTATTAAACCCGCCTTTAAAATATCAAGACAAAATACAATAACGAAAAAGTTATCTAAAACCACAGATGCCAGGGCTTAAAAAAGTGATGAATATGGCTAATAGTTCCTTAGAAAATACAGAAGTTAAAATAAAGGCTAGTAGAAATATTTTTGGTTTAAACTTAATTATCATTACGGGTCTCTTCAAAATTGAGATATTCTGTTCTATTTTGTTCTGTTCTAGTCTAGTCTAGTCTATTTATAGACTTAAAATATTTTGTAATTATTGAAGTAGAAATTAATTGTGACAACATTGGAAGAAGTTCTCAAACTTAGGTACACAGCTTCAAAATTAATTATTCATAACTTATTAAATAGAGCTAGAGTCTACTTGGAAATTTTGTTGCAGGTAACAAAGAAGATGAATGATTATAAAAGGAGAATATGCTAATTTCTTAAAAATTATATCTCAGCTGAGTGGCTAGTAGAATTTTCTATTTATCTAGACTTATCATTTGACTACAAATTTATCAGAAAAATTGTTACTCTAAGTGTACATATGATCTATGATTGTTAATGTTTGCTAAGATGTTGATTTTTCAGAGTTGTCCCCTGAAAGTCCAAACCTAAATTTAAAGTAGGTAACAAATCCTTAAATGAAAAATCTAACAAAAACCAATATATGAGCTATCTTTATTGCTAGAATCATAACTACCTCTGAAATTAGGCAAGCATTTTCACACTTTCCATCCTGCAAGAAAGAAACAAGGTGGATGTCAGTTCTTCTGATAACACTTTGAGAAAGAAGTTAAACAAGTAATTCTTTAATAGGCTTTTTATCTTTAAAATGTCTTATTTGTATGTTATTTAATTAGGCATAGATGGTGCACATCCCCTGCAATTAACTTATGATACCATATTACGTTATCGTAAGAGGTTTTTTTATTAGTATTTACACTAAAGTGGCATTAAATTATACCAGCATTCAACAAGCACACTTTAAAAAATCGTAATGTTTAAAGAACTATCCTTATAAAATAACTTATACATTCCAAGTATTAAAACCTTTTCCTTTATTTAGTCAAAATGCATTCCATTTTCATCCCACTAGCTCATTAGCAAGAGACTCAAATGCTTTCTATGCCAAGCATAAAATTCTTTGCCATTGAGTTTGTTATAGCTTAAAAAAGTTTCTTCCCAAGTTACAAAACAAAATTCTTTCCTTACATTTAAGTTTACTTTCTTTGCTGTTAAGATACTAGTAGATGCAAAAGGACATATGTGGTATCCGACTTCATCTACTGTCAAGCTATATCATTATCCTTGTCACTGGAGTGGGATACAGTGGAAAAAAGAAAATAGTCATCCTCTAAGCTACCAATGCCATTATTTTCATACCCAAATTCTCCCTTACTTGGGTACTTCTAATTTGAAACAACATGATTTTAGTTGCAGAATTCAATGAGAATATAAAGTTATGTTATGGCTGAAGATGCAGAAATAAGGTCATTAGCATATAGATGCAATAAATTTGAGATCAAGGGCAAATCAGCTTTCAGATGGCTGTTTCACCCTGCTAAAACATTTCCTCCAGGAGCCAGATTACTCAATATTCTTGACACTTAATCAAGGTTGGCCAGCATACAGCGAGCAAGCCTAAGTGAAATATGTATCCCAGCAATATTTTAGCTTAACACTAACTTCAGCTACCTTCAGCTTTTCAATCTCTCAGCTTTTCCAGGTTAGAGGGAGTATTTGATAATTTTCAACGTATTTCCATATCAGTTTCTTTTTTTAAATACTTTCATAGTAAATTAAATAAGGTACAGCATTAGGTCCACCCAGAATATCAAAGATGGAGCACAACCTGTCAAGAAATAGTAATTAAAAAAAAAAAAAAAAGGAAGAAGAAGCAAGGGCAGAAAATAAGAGTTTCATAATACCCAGGTGAAACACAACATGACTGTGACCACATAAAAAACTTCAGATCACAACCTGAACTAGAAATCAAGCTAAAACTCCATTGGGGAAACCTGCTTGAGGTTTACCTAAAATTAGTGTTACACAGAGACATCATTCATAGTCATGTTTTTTCATCACAAAAATAGTGTCTAGAGCTGAGACTTTTGATGAGGTGGTATAACTATGTTTAAATAGTTCAGCATTGTGTAAGGGTGATAACACAATTCCTTACATTAATGCAGTATTAATGCTACTTAATTTGCCTTGAGAAGAAAATAATTTCATGACCATTTATAAAAGCACATCTCTTGCTGTCCTTTATGTTTTCACTCAACTCTACAGCCTTTCTAGCTTTAATGTTCCTTACAGGCTTTTGGTACAGAGTGCCTGTATTTTGCTCAGTCACAGACCAGAGAAGTTCCTCCTGACACTCATTTCCTTTTCCCCACTTCAGAAAAACTTTTGAGAGAAAAAGGAACTCATATACTGTTTTGTTGCCACAGGTCAGAATTTTGGGTAAATACATTTGATGGTGATAGCAGTGGTCAACAAAGCATCAGGCTGTAGAGAGAGTAGATTTTCATTGTGCTAGCAACAGTTTGGTCTGAAACGTTAAACATGGACATATGAGTCAGTCATTATTCACCAGCATTTTACCTTAATGTCTCAGTAACACACATGGGAAATATCACTATATCAAAGTTTTAATATTTCAAAAAAATGTTTCTACTCCAAAATAGGTCTGCAAAAGAAAAAGAAATAGCTAATTTTTTTTTCACTGCTTCTCAAAGCTAATAAAAATTATAACCAAAATTATTCTCAATAAAGTTTTAGATATAAAAAGTCAATGAAAAGTTATATCTGTTCCACAAGCCAAGAAGATAGTTTAAAAACCTACAGTTAAGAAAACTACACTTAAAACTTCATTTAATTTCTTCCAAAGATAAAGGTGGTGCTTCTTTAACAAAATTGGATTTTGTTTTCACTTTTGGACTCCCATTCAGGTGCATTAGGTCTACAGGATCCAGAATTTAAATTCTTCTGACAGAATTTGATTTATCTTAAAATAATTTTGCTTAAAATAAGATAAAGATGGTGTTGCCCTGCATTTTCTTGCTTTCAAGTGTTTGAATCTTTGCAGCCTGATTGTCACACTGTTTCATGTAAACTATATATATTTTTAGAAATTATCTTGTATAGTTGTTCTCTGAGAGGAGAACTTGACTGATAGTGAGAGTGACTAATGGAGTCATGAGGTTGTAACCTTCTTGGGCCAATCCTGGCCTTCTGTAAAATGTGTATATAAGTCGATGGAGTCAGAAAAATAAAGAAGCTTTCCATGTCTGACCTGCTGCTGCCTGCTGTCCTCTGTGAGGATCCACACCCACGTTGCAACTTGTGGCCCCTCTGAGTGAGGGGTCACAAGATGATGTTCTGTGTAAATATTTAAATTGTGTTTAAAATTTACTGATTTCGCCACACCAATCCTTTCCAATACAGATATCTACCCTAAGGCTCCTAAAATGTCTCATCTTTCAGCAAGCAGAAAGAGAAAAAGGGGGAGGTAGCAGACATTTAAAATCCTCAGCATAAAAATGAGTGCAGAAATGTTTGTATCGAAACTAAGCCCACATTACTAGTTTCTATCTTAAGATGTTTTTGTAAAAATGTGTATCATCGTACTCTGTAACCCTTTATTGTGTGAATTATACAATGTTCAGCTGAAATTTATGAATCCTGAGGTTATATATTTTATCTTCTTGTGTTTTGATCCAGTAAACTTGCTAAGGCAGTCTTAGGAAAGGAAAAAAAATTCCTTCCTTTACATTTAGATTTTAAACAACAAAAATCTTCACTGATGGCATGGGTCTCTTATTTCCTTCATCTTGTTTAAGACAATATCTTAAGTTTTGACATAAAAGATTAATTACTCTAGAAATCACATGCATATGTAATTCAAAACATTCCAGAAAATATTGCCATTCTGAAGTGCAGAGATTCATAATACTCAAAAGTCTAACAGTTAGTGCTTTCAGGGAACAGATCTATCATCCCTATCTCAGCTGAGTTAGGATCAACAAATCTTTTAGAACACAACAAAGATCTTTTAGATTTTCTATCATTTAATGGAATCTGTCACCCAGACTCACATACTTAGGATCCCTGGACAAATCATAATTCCTAGTGTCAAAGACAGTAGCCAGAAAAACTAAGTCATTAAGTAAAGGCATCACCCAGAGTAGGAGAGTCTGAAATAAGAATGAGAGATCTTTCAATTCAGCCATCCCACCCTGACCCCCTACAGCTCTTAGGTCAAAACTTGTACCAGGATAAGGAAGTAATTTCCAGAGACATCTGAGTGCCCAAGAGGGGTTACATAGAATTACATAGAACCTGTAGGACACCTGGACTGGTGATGATAGATGGGAGGAGTAATCTATGGCACCTACAAGAGTGATTACAGATATATTACATTACTATGCAATGTAAGAGAGGATTTTTTTCAGCTGAGACAACTAGAAGGTTGTGATGCAAACAGGATTTGTGATGCAAAAGCCACCTTCATTCCCTCCAATCTGCAAAAGCACTGTTAAAGTAATATTGGTAGTATTATTTTATGAAAGTCTTAACTTGTGGAAACACAGAGAATTGCTTGAAATTAAACAGAAAATTCTGACTCACTGCCCAAAAAAGTTGATTAGTAGCTACTTGAGCCCAACAGCTTAATAGCACATTTGTCTGTAGACATATTTTCATAGATATTTGCAAAATTGGACTGAGGAACAGAAAGAAAAATGAACCTAGGATTTTCTGATTTTTTTATTAGCAATGTCTAAAAAAATTATATGTAAAAATCTTCTTTACTGTGTTTTTTTCAGAAGATTGAGTTCTGTCTTAATGTCTGCATCCTATCTGTATTCTGACTCTATCACCTTTAAAGGAAGGTTTTTCAAGTCTGCTTACCCTCATGTTGACCAAATTTTATAGTTCAAAATAAGGTTTCTGAAAAGATACAAGCAGTTTTTGAGAGACTGTCCCTATTAGTGATGATTTTTTTCCCTTATACAAACACATAAAACATTCTCTTTCTATTGTTTGCATAATATTTACTGGTAGTATTCCTGATGTTTTGTCTGCTTAATCTTTCTCTCTTTCTATTTTTTTCCTATTATTCACTCAACTGAGAAATATATTTTCACTTCTAGCATCAGTTTTGAGGCCATTACAATTTAAAGTCTAAAATTTACTTTTTTGACTGAGAGAAAACTGACAAAAAGGACAAATGTCAGGTGCTGCGTGTGGTAGCAACATACTCATCATCAATCCAAAGACCCTAAACACCATTAATATTCCAGTTCAAGAATGATATATTGAAGGTAAGTTCCTCCTGTTGTAGCAATCCACCTTAAGGCTGGTAATAGAATTATACTAGCTGAGTGGAGCTGTGGGAGAAGAATTTGGTCCTCAGCAGATTTCTTCAATCAAACGAAAACCTGAATAAAATATTTATTTTTACATGTAGTAAATGTGCATGGTCAGGAGGTTATATCTTTATCCTATTACTCCACCTCTCTCTGAGTAATGGTGGAAAGTAACCCCTTTTGTCTTTCAATAATTTCACCTTAAGAGAAATGCAGACTTCAATAATAACCTATTTGAAATTAGTTTTTATACCTGACTTGAAAGCAAAACTTATTGTCTCAGGATACTTGTATGATCTTGGGAAATCTCTTAATTTCTATGTGCACTTTTATTTTTGTCTGTAGAATGCGAAATATGGTCACCATTCTCAAAGACTTCAATACAGAAAAACATGAATTTGTTACATAAGCAATAAAGATTCTTACACTAATACTCCATGTGTGATCAGTGCAAAATTGTATGGAAAAAGGAGGATTTATATTTTATATTTAGGCAATGATGTGTTCCATAAGTCTTTAAAAATTACCATGATTATTTCTTTTCTGCAATTAGGAAGATAAATACATTTAATTAGAAAATGTAAATGTAACAATTTGCTATGGAGATATAAATGTTACCTTCTTTTACTAGAATTACATTCTAGTATTAGAAGTATTATTATTAATGTCTGAAGTGCTGAAAGATACGTAAGGACAAGTTTTGGTTTCTGAGAGATGTTGATTTGCATGGAATTTTATATCAACCTTCTATGTTTGATGGGTTTGTTTCTGTCACTTCTTTTTCTGATTATTAGTATTAGGTCCAATTGCCATACTTATTACGAAATGATGTTATTGATCAGTTAAATACATGTGACAATATAACTTGATGACATGTTCCACAAATATTTAGAGTGGCTTTTTCCAGAGATTGAACTGTCTGCACCTTCATATAGGCTTTTTAAACTTCATTAAAAACATAGTTTTAAACTTTTGCTTCTTTCTTTTTCCCCAGAGGGATCAATTGCAGAAAGACATGAATATGTAGAATCTGAAACAGGACATCCTATTTTTATTTGTGTGTATCTGAGATAGGTACTGTTTCTTTTGAGGAGATTAGTAGCCATAATAAAGATCCTCTACTATATTGTTTTTCTCTTTTATAAAGGCTACATTTATAATAAGACCCATGAAATAATTTAAACATTTTAATTCCTTTCACAGAAAATAAAATAGTCTTTCAGATATAGACATCTAATTGTACAAGATGAATTTTAAAGTATAATGCAGTTTTCAGCTTTTCTTAATAGTTAGGAAAAGTACTGTTTGTATTTTTGTAGAAATGTTTTAGTGTGTTTCTTGTATATTTCTTTTCTCTTCTAATTCAGGAAGATTATAAAGAGTAATTTCTAATGAGAGTGTGAAGTCCAGAGATTCATAGTTTGAGCATTCTAGCCAGTTTAGATCGTATTTCAGCTAAAAAAAAAAAAAAGGAAAAAAAAAAAAAAAGAAAGATCTAGGCAGTTTTGTTGCCAGTGAAATATCAAAAGTTAGTGTTTTTGGGTTTGTTTTTTTTTCGTTTTTGTTGGGTTTTTTGGTTTTTTTTTTTTTTTTGTTTTTGTTTTCCCAGAATCAGGCCAGAACAGCCACATAGGGAATTGAAAAGGAAGGTTCAAGAAAACCATACAGTACAGTACTGGAGTAAGCAGCACAAAGACTTCTATGTTAACGGATTCTTCAAAATCGTCATATTTAGCCACCAATGAACATACGTATGAACATACTGCCCATAATTTTGCACATCTTCTCCTTGAAGAATTGTATTTTAAATTTATCATTTGCACAATTATCTTTGTCAATAGGTCAGACTCTTTTCAAGCATTTTTGCTTGTCCAAACATTGCTGCTTCCAAAATTTATCAGTGTCCGCTTTTCTTTCATTGACAAGTAGGAATGATTACTAATTCTGAATTCAGTATCTCCATATCATTCAGATGTTTCATACCTGCCATTGATTGCCTCAGTACATTTCTCTTGGGATAAAAGAAAATTCAGATTACTTATTGTACTAAACAATAAATTTCTGTCATGAAAACTTTCACCTATGCAGTAAAATTGACTAAGAGAAAAATAAATATATAAATATATATATAAGGGATTTTTGAATGAAAATGTGCTTTCCAAATCCATCCAATTAGGAAAGAATGGAAAAATTTTTTCAAAAAGAACCCCAACCAAACAAAAAACCAACCAACCAACTGACCAAACAAAAAGGGCCACACAAAAAATACTCATCTAGAAGGTGAACTATATGCATAGGAGTAAAACATCACAAGGCTATTCCTCCCCACCATCAGCTTTTCCCATCTTGTTTTCCAAAGAGAGCCTCACTAACCCAAAGAAACAGGAATAAATTGGGAAAGGTCACAGATCCTGAAATGTGTAAAATTCTCTCACCTGTTTGTAAATGCTATTAAGCAGAATATAACACATTAGAGTGCTTAATGAAGAATGCAATCAAGATACTCAAAATCTTTTATGTAGCAAACTGTCCCTAATCAAGTAAAGTAGCATAAATTATTTTCATGACTCAGTTCTGTGGAAAAAAATGAAAATTATTTTATTGCAGTTGATTGACCTTTTCCCAGAGTGTTACAAAGAATAGATCGCCATTTGTAGACCATCGGTAAAGAACGTTTTCATGAACAATCAAGACATCAAAAAACCCTCAAAAAACAGTGAGAAGGAGGCAAAGGATTGGTAGCTTATAATGGTTCCTGAGAAATTTAAGAATTAAGTATACACTAATGAATAGCAAGGATCAAGTATCACAGAGCATTTTTTAAAGGATAGCAAGGCATACAAATTAGGAAGGAAAAAAGCTGGTTCTGTTAAGAGAAGATGACAACTGCATGTAAAAAGAAAAGAAAGCAGCATAATCCAATCACTTTTCATTTAGTCTAACAAAATCAAAAGTGCACATGTGAAATTCAGTGTTCCTTTGCTCTTTTTTTGTAAGAATAGAATAACAATACATGCATATCACTGCATAATTTTCTTTATTTTGCATGAGGATAGGAATAATATTAATATTTGACTTTCAATGTGGAAGGAAAAACTCACATTTAAACATTTCTCCAAAGTATGAAAACAAAATACAGACATGATAAAAAATCATCAGCAGTACATAGTGTATTAAAAGATACATCTGGAAGAAACAGGCTGTATTAATTCTCCTGATGATAACAACATAGTTATCTGAAATCTGATTTTTTTAATCTTTTAGTGTAATTTTTGAGACAAAAATGCATTTTTTGGGAAATTTCTATGTTTAGATAATTAGATGGCCAGGTCCCTGATTCCATTAGAGTTTTGTTTCAGTTTTGTCCCTCAAGACAGTCTGTTATTTAATGCTTTTTGTAAACTGGGCTATGAAATTGCAAAATGTTTGGGTAGCTTTCCAGATTGGTCTTTCCTAGCTGATGTGATTTCAACTTTGGGAAAAGTTAAGTTTTATTAAAAAAGATAGATCAATTAGTTAGAATGTCATAGTCTGGTTTTTACCTCAGGTACAGGTACATCAGATGAAGGTACAAGGAAAATGATGAGTGTCCTTAACGAGAAACAGAAAAAATCTGCAAATATCATCAATTCCTTCTGACACAAATAAATTCGCTTACTATAATATGAACTCCAGACTTTTCAATTTCTTTTGGGGATGTAAACCAAGAAAACAGGGGATTAATAATGAAAGTGAAATCCAGATTCAGAGCAAAAGATATCTAATACATTTAGACAATAAAAGTTTGAGAAATATGCAAAACATGTACTTTATTTTTGTACAGAAACTAGTTTCATAGTATTGGTTGAAACCAGCTGACTGATTGAAATAATCTAAGTCACCACTATAACAGTAAAGACACCATTTTAATAGAAAACCCATAAAGAAATTGAAAATGCACTGAAATTTTTTATCAAAATATTTAAATAACTTTTAAGGTAAGATAACATATCCTTCCTCGCCTAAAAAATGACATTTCTTAAAAGTATAAACTCTAAGAGAATGTATATTGAGTACATTTACACAGACAGCTCAATAGATTTCCAATGAAAAAGATACCATATTTCAATTCCTTCTGCTAAGATGAGAAACTAAGAGTGTAGTCAATTAACAACAGATTTGTGTTGCAGAGGCTACATCAATAAATGTTGATGGCAAATTTCTTTTTGTTTCTTGGTATATTACATTGGGGTTTTTTTCTTCCTATATTTTCCTTTTGAAATGCAGTAAAATTTGTTTATGTGTTTTGCTGCAGTCATATTTTATTAACTCTGTTTTATAATGATGTAATTTCTTTTTGGTCCGTTTTAAAATCTAGAACTAACAGGACTGAAGATAAAAACGCTGACCATCAGATATGTACTGTTAAGTACAACTTGAGAAATTAATGATATCAGAAGTTAAACAGTCATTCAGTGGTTAAGGAATTGATTGGATGGATGCAGACAGGGTTGTGGACAATGAGTCTATATACAGGTGGAGGCTGGTGTCCCTCAGCTCTCTGTCCTGGGGCTGATGCTCTTCAATACCTAAACCAATAACACAGACAGCAGATCAAGTACACCCTCAGCAGGTTTGCAGATGACTCCAAGCTGAGTGGTGCAGTTGACACAACAGAAGGGTGGGATGACACCCAGACAGACCTGGACAAACCTGAGAAGTGAGATCACAAGAACCTCAAGAAGTTCAACAAGCCCAAGTGCAGGTGCTGCACCTGGCAATCCCAGGCAGCCCCAGATGTGAATACAGACTGGGAGAAGACATTGAGAGCAGTCCTGTGGAGAAGGACTTGGGAAGTGTGGATGAAAAGCTGGACATAAACCAAGAAATCAACAGTGCACACTCACAGCTCAGAAGGCTGGCCACATCCTGGGCTTCATGAAAAGACAGTAGCTCAGGGAGGCTAACCTCTCTCTCTAGTCTGGTTATAGGTCTGGGTTCTCCAGCACAAGAAAGATGTGCATCTGTTAGAGTGGGTCCAGCAGAGGGCCTCAAACATGGTCTGATGCCTGGAGCACCTTTTCTATGAAAAAAGATCTTATTAGGTCCTTTCGCTACCTAAAGGGAGATTATAAAAAAGAGAAAGAAAGGGTTTTTGGGGTTTTTTTTGGTGGGTTTTTTTTGGGGGTGTTTTTTTGTTTTGTTTTGGTTTGGTTTGGTTTTTTTGCTTTGTTTTGTTTTGGTTGGTTGGTTTGCTTTGTTGTTGTTGTTGTTGGGTTGTTTTTTTGTTTTGTTTTGTTTTGTGGATAGAAAGTGACAGGACAAGGGACAATGCCTTGAAGTTGAAAGAGCGCAGGATAGATTACATATTAGGAAGAAATTCTTTACTGCAAGGGTGGAAGCACTGGAGCAGGTTGCCCAGAGAGGCTGTGGCTGTCCTATCTCTGGAAATGTTCAAGGACAAAATGGATGAAACCCTGAAGAACCTGACCTAGTGAGTGGCATTCCCTGCCCTGGCTCAAGGGGCTGGAAACAGATGGTCTTTAAGATGGTCCTTCCAATGTAAATCATTCTATGATTCTATTAAACATAACAAATCAGTAAATGCTAGAGTAAGCAAATCTTTGTCATACTGATACAGACAAGACTTGAGTTTTATTGCTGGAAAAATATCTCTGAGTACCTGTGTACAGTACCAAGGTTACAGTGAACGAGATGAAGATGATGGAGTGTGTTGTTAAAGCAATAGTATATAAATCCAGAAAGGTGGCATATTTGTATATTGCAGTATTTATATGTCACATTGAGTAGTGTATGTAATGCTGAAATTATAAAGCAAGAAATACAGTGGCTATGCTTGAAAGTGACAGGTACTAAAGATTTATAAGAGGTTGAAGGAACTGATTCTACTTTGATAGACAAAATGTCCTAAATTGTATTGTTAAATTATGAAGCACAATGATGAAACGATCCAAATAACTTTTCAAAAACACTGAAAATGCATCTATATATAATTATATATATGACCTGAATGTGATGATTTTACTATCTACCAGCTCCAGACAGCCTCATCTCTTCTTTTTTACACTGTTTCAATCTCATCTCAGCCTTAAAAACTTTATTCAACTATCGATCCACATTGGCCTGAAATGAGAACTAATCAATTAATCTAGCTTGTCTGTTAAACAGAAGTCTTGCATTTAGATGCAATTCATTTTATGCTTTTCTCTTTTTTTTGCCTCTATAATATTTGTCTTGTGTACTGATACCTTATAAGGAACCAGAAAAGTGATATATGAAATTATATATTCCTTAGTAAAAATTAGCAGCCTTATCATAACTTAATTTTTGTAGTAAAGCAGATGATGATATCGTATTAATACAGAATACATAATAAACATAGAAGTTAGCCTATAAATAATATTTAATTAGACAATGATATCAAAATAGCATTAGAAATATAGATACACACATCCACAAGTTCTATGAAAAGCTTTATTAACATTAAAATAAATCATAATCCATGTGAGAGACTCAGATGAAATATTTATTTCAGAAGTTTTATTTACAAAGACGTGTGAAATTCTTTGCTTTTCAAGTAGATCAGTTCATGGAGTGAAAATTAAAGAGTTCACAAAGTATTACTTCTGGATATATGCATTGAGCAATTTTTAGAGCACATAGTAGTGTAGCATATATGTAAAAAGAAGCTGCATAAGTTTCAGAGTTCCTTTTTTTTAAGATATTTCTTTAAATTTTAAAGACCTTGAGATTTTTTATTTAATGCTCAGCATTTTAAAACTGTCTTATAACAATATGTATAGTTACAGCACTATATAACTAAATTATAAATTGCATATTTTTTAACAACATAATGAGATGTCTATATTAGAAAGTTTCAGATATTTTTAACTACCAAATGAGAAATTCAGCAAATAGAAGCTTAAAAATGAGAAAACCTTTTTCTCCCATAACAGGAAAAAGGAATAGATCCACGCCCTTCTCTTTTTTTTTTCCGCTGATGTGACACCAAGGGCTTAGCCAATGTCTTGAGGGGTAATACAATGCAGAAAGAAACCTTGAATATACAACTGTTGAATTAATCAAAGCCTCAACTCCTGTCACTAATGAGATTGTTTTCCAGAACAATTCTTTTTTCTTCTTTTTAAAGAGAAGTAACCCACTTCACTGCAGTCACCTTGATCTCCTCTCTTAGCACACAGTGTAGCTGGGTGAAGCCAAGGGCTGACAGGAGCATATTTCTTTGGTGACTTCTGTCTGGGAAATTGGGACCAGTGGAAATGACAGTTTTCTAGATCTTGGAGAGTTTCTGCTGTTCTGAATGATCAAAGTGTGGTGAAATGAAAATGTACACACACACACCACCTTTGATCTTTAGAGATAAAAGTTACTGAATCACAGAACTGTTGAATTTGGAAGGTACTCCTAGAAGTCATCTTGTTCAGTCTTCTTATTCAAGCACCTAGAACTGGGTGCTCAGAACCATGTCTGAACTACTTCTGACATCTACAAAGTGAGAGATTCCACAGACTCTCTGGACAACCTACACCAGTGAACAGTCGCCCTCAAAATAAAACTGTTTCATGACATTCCTGACAGAATATCCTCTGTTTCAGTTTGTGTCCATTGCCTCTACCCCTGTCACTAGGCATCACTGAAAAGAGGCTGGTTCTGTCTTATCAGTGTGCATAAACACTTTTAGAAAGGCTGCAAAGATCCTTCCTTAGCTTCTCTTCTCCAGGCTGAACTGGCCCAGGCACCGCAGTCTTTCCTCGTATGTGAGCAGCTTCCATTCTTTCATCCTCTTTGTGGCCCTTCTTTAGACCCTCTTCCAGTATGTTCATGCCTCCAGGGAACACAGGACCAGACAAGGACTCCAGATATGACCTTACTAGGGACGAGTAAAGGGGCAGGATCACTCCTTGCTTATTTGTTGGCATGGATCACTTGAAATTGGAGTAGGTGGTCTTTGAATATTAAATCAGGACTTTAATGAGCACCTCTTCCTGCCCAAGCCTTATCCTTTTGGACTCTTCCAAACATACCTTTGAGCCAGCCAAAGTCTGCTGTCCTGAATTCCAGGGCTGAGCTTGCTCTTCACTCTTCTCCCTGCTCTCAAGTATCATCTCACATTCATGGCAACCTAGGTATTCAACCTAGACAACCCGAACAAGCCTTTTCTCTTTTTTTGGTGAGCACCATGCACATGAAGGCACGTGTTCTTTGGCTCCTTCATCGTCTGAATGATGATCAGGGATCTTCAGGAAGCTCCTGGATTGCTACCCCTCTGCTATATTTAAATATAATAAGGAGGGGGGGCGGTTTATTTAAATGGTCCTGATACATTTATGAAGAATTTTGCTTTTACCAACACTTTTTTAGTGATTAAATACTTTCTATCTATTTAGCATTTTTTCCAAGACCTTTGCCTGCTTGTCATCAGAGTCATTGTACTAGAGTAAGGGGCTTTCTCTCTTTACCATATAAACAATAATAGGATTCAGGTTGGCAAAGACTTTCCATAGGAAGAAGACACTTCGCCAGAAGGTACATCAGGAGACACTAGTGTTAGGTTACTTTGAGTCTTTTACTGTAATAAATTTCTCCTCAGCTTCCCAAGTGAGTGCTTCATTCCTGAATATTCCTCCCAGTTCTCTTTTATTCGGAGAACAGCAGAAGTAAATGAGTAAGTCAACTGAAGATCCTAAACTGACAGGCTTCGTCATTGATGCTAACCTTTATGAACCCGATAGACTCCTCTTTAAATAACAGCTCCTTAAGGAGACATAATCCAAAATTATGATCCCTTTTAGGAGGGACTATTTACCACAGACATTGGAACAAGAGACCCTTTTCTTCAGTGTTTGGGATTATCTCATGCAATACTATTATCTTAAACTGAGAAAAAAATAAACACATTCACCAATTTTATTATCAAATGTGTCATCCTGAGTTGCTAAAGTTAGGCTTTTAAATACGTAAATAGAAAGCAAGTTAGTTACTGCAACTCCCTTTGCTGTAATCCTGTCTGGCTGGATTATTTAGGCATTATTTATTTGGCTAATGTTTAGCAGCAGCTTAGTTTGAGTCAGTGGGTATTTTTGTCCTAGGCCCTCCTTTAAAATATAGAGGAAGAGATGACATTCCTCTCTTAGGGAAACATGATGGTGCTCTAGAATTTTACTGGCTTTCTATGAATACCTGCAGATAGATCCTGAGGTGACCTAAAGGTTCTTACATTCATCCCTTTTCCACAGAAATTTTGCTTCTGGTTATCCCATGCATGCTAAGAAAATTAGTTAATCAATCTAAGGTGAGGATGGGACAGTGGATGTGTTGTCCTCCACAAAATTGAATAGCATGTGAAGAGTTGTCTGCAAAAAAAGGCCACTAGTAGGTCAAAAACTGGGTAAGTATCCTGGGTAGCAGTGTAGGATGTACACGAAGTATTTATTCTATCACCATCTTCATGAACTGTTGAAACCAGGTGGGCTAGTGTTTTCCCAAGCCCCCTGCCTCTTCTGCTAATGGCCTTTGGGGTGTCTTCTGCTAATGGCCCATTAACGCCTGGGCCCATGAGTCACAGGTAACTCCCTCCAGGGGTTATCTCTGTTAATGGGCCATCAAGCACCCACTTCACACTTCTCATGCTATTGTGAGATGCTCTGCCCAGGGGGAGGAGCCAAGCATTCTCACCTCGATATAAGCTGGTATGTGGGACAGTGCAAGAGCACTTATCCACTGGATTCCCAGAGAAGCAGGGCTACCAGACCTTTCTACAGGATCACTGCTTCAGGAAGAGCACCTCACCTGGACTGCTTCCACCATCCTGCTCAGGTTGTATTTTGACTCTGTCAGCGATCCTTTGTGTTATTGCATTTATTTTATTTTACTTTTACCTTTCTTCTTATTAAATTTTATCTCTGACTTGGAGCCTCTCATTCATTTTGCTTTCAAACCACAACAGTAAGAATAGCCAACCAAGGTGAGAAGAGAACCTTGTGGTTGACTACTGACAAAGTCTTCTTGCTCCGGCTACAGAAGGTTTTGTGCTCACAGGCTCTTGCCCTGACAGAGAGCTTCAACCACATCAACATCTGCTGGGAAAACACAACTAACTGTAGGCAGTCCAGAACACTCCTGGAATGCATGAAGGGTAACTTCTTAGGCAAGGCAATAGACAGCCCTACCAGAGGGGATGCAGCACTGGACCTGTTGGTTACCAGCATAAGGGAGCTAATCAGTGGTGTCAAGTTTGGAGGCAGCCTAGGCTATGACAAGTATGCAGTGGTGGATTTTGCAGCCCTGAGGGGTATGGGCCAGTCAAAGAGTACAGTCAGGACTCTGAATTTTGGGAAAGCAAGCTTCCAGCTGTTCAAGGAGTTAGTAGTACTCTCTGCTAAACTTCCATCAGGGACAAGGGAGTAGGACAAAGCTGACAGATTCTAAGGATGTTTTCCATAAAGTGCAAAAGCTCCCAGTCCCCAGGTGTAAGAAATTAGTCAGGGAAACCAAGAGACCATTATGGTTGAGTCAAGCAAGACCTACTGGTCAAACTACTAAAGGACAAGAAGGGAGGGAGGGCTGAGAGAATTAGGGTTGTTCATCCTGGAGAAGAGAAGGCTCCAGGAAGAGATTACTGTGCTGTTTAAGCACTTAAAGGGGTCCTATACGAAACTTTTTAGCAGGGCCTCTTGAGATAGGACAAGGGATAATGGGTTTTTACTTAATGAGAATCCATTTAGCTTATATATAAAAAAATAAATTCTTTACCATGAGAGTGGTAAAATACTAGAACATGCTGCCTGGAGAGGTGGTGGATTTCGAATGGCTGAAAATATTCAAGGGCTCTAAGGCACCCGATACAATTGAAGATTTCCCTGCTCATTGCCAACGGTTGGACTAGATGGCCTTTAAAGATCTCTTCCAACAGAAACTATTCTTCTATGATAAGATAATTTTATAAATTGCTATATACACATAGTGAGAGAGATCCTAAAACTAATAGCAGTAATCAAATCGATTAACCAAAATCACTGTAAAAGTTTCAATTTAGCTAAGTTAAAAAATTAATCCATAAAAGTAATTAATTAATAAATAAATAAAGTCTGAGCTTTTGAGAGGAATTCTTGAAGTAATATTGCAAGCTGGTGAATAATACTGAAACACTATGGTGATCTCATTTTTCACTGAAATGATAGAAAAAAAAAACATACTGAGAGGAAAGAATTATTTATTGTTGTCTTCTGTTGTCTGAACACCCTCCCTCATATACAATGTGGTTCTTCAGGGGTGATATTTTTTGTCATTTGTGGCAGACTAAAACCGTCCTGCAATTTTTTACACAAGTTCGCAATTGTTGAGTCTTCCTCCCAAACTCACCCACCCATTCTCTCTTAATTTTCTACTGTCCATCCAAGCTTCACTTAAAGTAATGATGCAGAGTAGTTGGTCAAGGTCTACACACCTTCAGCAACTGGTATTGATCAAGTATAGTCAGAGGAGAAAAATAAAAAAGTTTTAAGCAACTCGTACTTATACTGAAGTACATTTCTTCCAAAGAGCTTTTATTTTAAAACAACCAGGTTGAAAATCCCCCGAGGGAGCAGGTTGAATGAAGTATGTATTTAGCTGAATGAAGACTGAAGCACTTGCTTTCCCAGTATTTCCCATCGGTACTGCAAGGACAGAGGAGGAGGAGGAACGTATCAGGCCATGCACTAAATCTTATGCAGAAATCCAAGAAATCACAGGGAATATCATGGAGATTAGAGTTTAGAAAAATCGGAGAAACTCAGCATCAGCCTAGTTTGTAAATGTTACCTGTTTTGGATCAAAACACCTCAAGGTATTATTTATGAAATTTGACACTCTGCTTGGTGTAATGGAATTATGTGAATGATATTTTAGCTATTTTCTAGTTTACCTACAAGACTCACTCACTTAAGATAGTTTTGACAGCATAATAAAGACAGTGAAAGAAGTGGTTTTTTCAATAATGTGTCGTATGTTTCTACTTATGTTTCAAGACTACTTTAAATTGACTACTAATTTCAACTACATTGAAAAGAGCTCTGAAATGCCTGTAGTGGAAATTCTCCTGATCTCCTCACTGATGTTGAACCAGTGGGACAAGTTATTTTTTCCCCATGAGTTTCCATGAGAAGAGAACAATCTGTCTACAAGTCAGCAGTGCATCCTTGTGGCCTGGAACACCAAAGATATCCTGGGCTGCATTAGGAAGAGCACTCCCAAGAGGTCAAGGGAGGTGATTCTATGCTTTTTCTCAGCCGTGATGAGGCCACATCTGGAGTGCTGTGTCCAGTTCTGGGCTCCCCAGTACAAGAGAGACATGGAGCTTCTGGAGTGGATCCTGTACAACCTTGAAAAGGGATAACTGAGAGGGCCTTATCAATGTTTACAAGTATCTGAAAGGGACAGTGTCAAGATGAGGGAGCCAGGCTGTTTTCCACAGTGCCAAGCAACAGGACAAGAAGCAGTGGTCAGAAACTGATGCACAGGAAGTTCCATCTGAATACAAGGAAGTTCTTTACTGTGCTTTATTGAGCACAGGAACAGATTGCCCAGAGGTAATGGAGTCTCTCTCACTGGAGATATTTGAGAACCCACTGGACACAATCCTGTGCTGTGTCCTCTAGGATGACCCTGCTGGAGCAGGGAGGTTGGACCAGATGATCCACTGTGGTTCCTTCTAACCTGACCCATTCTGTGATTCTGTGACTCTGTGAGGTAACCAAGTCCCCAGATGAAGAAGGAGAAGTTTTGAAAGGTCCTGCTGAAATTGTTCTGGAAGAAATGGGCACAGAAAAAATGAGCATTATGCATAAAGAAATGGCCTAAAGGCTAGATAATCTGAAACATAGACTGGGAATCTGTCAGGAATCTGCTAAAGGAAGATGAAATGATGGAGAGCCACAACCAGCAGAATTTATTGAAGAAAAAGAGCTCTTACTGTGACAGTATGTACCCCAGCATATACAATTTATTCCAATTATGAGAGCCCATGCATTGCAAAATAAATTCCTATGCAAGGAAAAGAAAAAACCCAAAAACCTTTTTTTCCTATATTTCAAGATAATAAACATTCCTAGAGTGTACAAGACTCAACCAGACGTGTAAAGTTTGTTATAAAGACCTTACATGTTCCAGTTTGTCAGTGGTGCAGAAGACACATAGATAATACCAACAAGGCTGATCCAAGATTTACTGGTTTGGGTTTTTTTTTTTTTTTTTCATGAATTTCAATAGGCTGCTTATAACAAAAATGGGAACTTTAAGGGAATTATCAGTCAGAAAGACAACAGCTGTTATCAACAAAATATTTTTTCCTCTTCATTTACAGAAATTAAATTCAAAAAGATGGAGGAGTGCTGCCCATTGACAGAAAAAAAAAGGATAATGTTATATAAAGAAAATATGCAGGATGTGGCTTCCCTTTAACTAGATCAACAACTACAATAAGAAGTATGATACAGGGGCCTATGACCACTTTTCTATCTTTGAACTTTTTATCAAAAAGATCATTGTTTCTTCAGATTTGAAGATATCTTCTCCTTAATTTCTCTCATAATAGAAAATAGAAATACCAAGAAATTTTAGGCAAGTTTTATATTCTGATTCTTTTAAATATTTTTAAAAATCTTACGTGGTAGCAAGTCTATACTTGATGAATGATTCTGTTAAGGTCACTCAGGAATATCTTAGATTAGTCCTTTTTTCTAATTTTTTGTGGTTTTGTTTTTGGTTTTATTTTGTTTGTTTGTGTTTTGTTTTCTACCTCCTGTTTTTTTACGTTTTGCAAATATTAGATAAACTAATTTCCACTTGGAGAGGAAACAAATGGTAGAGGATATGTTACTGTGTTTTAAGATGGGGATTTTTTGCTATTTGGAACTGTCATTGCAAATACTACCTATTATGCAAAGGTTCTAAAATATTTTTTCTATTATTTAATTTTTAAAAATCCACAGTTTCTTTGCCATTTTTCCAATGTCAAGCAATTCCTTGACATTCTCTGACTCTCCTCCTTGTTCCCTACTTCTCCTCATCTCCTCCATCAATATTTAAGAAGCTCATAAAATGAGAAAGCCAATAATTAAATAGTTTCCAAACCAAGTTTCTGCATCTTCCAGCTATTTCTGTTGCAGGAATTTCTATAAACTGAGAATCATTACGAGTATTGTCAGGCATGTAGTTAACATTCAAACTCAGTTGAAATGGGATTATTTTTTTTTCAGCTTCCACATTTCACTCTTATTTATTCCATTTTTAGATTCAATTTAAATATTTATGTTAAATTCATATTTTTATATCCTTTAATGCTTGGGATTTTTTCCCGTAGATCTCTAAATCTGTGAATACCCTTTTCATTCAAATATCTAAATTTTGTGCTAAAAATATTATAAACTGATCTTCCTAGAACCATAGAAATTAAAAAACAAAAATGACAATTGAGATAGATGTGAATTTCAATAATGTCCAGTTTTACTTAAAAAAACCTCCACATTTGCTTCTACCTTCCAGATTCAACATCCTGTTCAATTATATTCCACCAAAAATGTGGAAAGTGCATTAAGACCATCTATCCCCAACTCTATGTGACAGTGGTATTTGGGGACATTGTTCTTAAAGAACTGATGGGACAAGTGAAGACATGAAATTGTCCAGGTCGATATCCTTCAGTTCACACTGTTCTCTACAGCCAGAAAGAACTGAACGTCCTTAAAGTTAAAAGCCCTTCTGAAATTCCTTCTGGTGTACCAGAGATCTGCTGTGCTCTCAGGAGTATGTCTGTGCCAAAAGAGCTTAACACCAGCTAGACTATTAGTGGTCTTAGTCCACATTTAGTCAAACTGTACGGATTTAGTTCTTTTAATCTTGACTCAGAAATCAGTCTGGTTATTTTTAATTACATTTACTTATATTTACATGTAAATTCCTAACAATTTGTTAATATCTTTTCGGTAGTGTGGTACCCAGAATTGAATAAAAGCAGTTTAAACAACTTTCAAATACCTTCTATTATTATTAATACTATTTTTATTAACTACAAACACTTCATATTAAAAATACACTCATCAAGCCCAGGATTTAAAAATAAATTTTGATTCGGCCTCAAAATCAATTGTAAGATGAATCAAATGTAGATATTTTAACACCATTAAACATTTAGTGCTGAGTTACCTTTGCCTAATTATCTATAATTTATGTACTTAGGTGAAACTTTATGAGAAAGGTCCTCTGAAAATATGCCTTGATATGTCTGGATTGCCTTTTCATACATATCAAATCGAATATGAGCAGAACAGACTAGAAATGAGAAAGTCATAGCAGATAGTTTTATAACTGCCACTACTATTGTGAAACAGAGCACTAAGGAAACATCTACAAAAGTATTTTGCTAAGGCATTTTTAACACCTTTCATATTAATATGTTTAGCTTATGACAGATGTGAAATCTCTTTGACTCAAAGAGCACTTCAGTGACATTTGGAAGTCCTTGAAGACTGTAAGAACAGCCATGAGCCTGGCATAAATTAATTTTTCTATGTATCAGCTCTACAGGCAAGCTGCAGACAGCTTCAAGAAATGCCTGGCAATAGAATGAGTCTCCATACCTCCTCCTGCAAGTCCTTTAAAAGAATTTAAATAAAAAACCTTTTCTCTTTGTTCAAGAAAATCATATTTTTGTGCCTCAGCAGTGCAATATATACATTCTGGTTACTAGGCCCTTAAAAACCTGTTTCTGAAAAATTCATGACACACTCAAAAGCTAGGTATGTTATTTGAAATGGGCATTTATATGAGTACTGTTGTTACTACTTTTATGCTTCTAAGATGTAGACAAGAGATTAAGCTGATTACCTTCTTTCCCAAGGGAACCACTGTGGCACTTTTATTCCAAAAGTTTTGGACAGTGTCAGAGCACCAGCTCCTAAATGGGTAAATCCCAACTGTGAGGGAAAGTCCACAGATCAATATGATGTACAGCAATCCTCTACAAGCAGTTAGCATAAGAAACATTGCTATGTAAGCATGGCAAAGATACAGCTATTAAGCCTGACAGTACCTGAAATTGTTGGAAGCTGCAATAAATCTTGAAAATGTTTCTTTAAGTATATAAGCTGATGATTCCTGAGGAAAGGTTTGTTGCAAGGTAGTGGAAGAACAACTGGAAGAAGTCTGTGAAAATGAGATTGAACAGTACATTACATTCTGAGAACAGTAGTAGATAGTCATAACATCGCTAAGATCACCAAACAGAGGCTTCAAGATAAAGCACATTAAAACCACATGTATTTGAAATTAATATTAGCTGAGGAATTTCTGAAATAGTCAGGTCACAGATCTTCTGATGTTCACTATTCTATCAGAAGGGAAGAGATAATTGCTTTGAACATTATGCAATATATGACAGAAAGGGTGCTTCTTGTTCTTTTCACAAGCTGTTGTAGATCAAAACCAACACTTTTAAAGCTGATGAAGTTAAACACTGATGAAAACAAAAACTTTTTAATGAGAATCCAGCCCAAATTACTGAGGTTTTACAGAATTTTTGTATGTCAGAATTGAGAAAATACAAACAGATTTAAACTTGACAAAGTAAGTGACAGGAGAGCATGTGTTTATGTAGCATGTACAAAAGGTTGTGGCATTCCTGCCTGTTGATGTACACTGGAAGCAAAACTGAAGGGGGATTTTTCAGAATGGCACTTTCTCAGAGTTTAATGTAAAGCAGAATCTTAGAGATGCAAAAACAAATAAACAAACAAACAGACAAAATAATATATGTATGTTCTGCTCTGAATTTAAGCTGATCCATCAAGGTACTTACTGTTCCTGGAATTACAGATGAGGATTTTGGAGAGATTTCTTTCTTTGGAAAAATATAATTTGAATATTAGAGATATGATAGTAGTTTATTTGAAGTGTAACTTGCATTAATTTCTAACAAGGCATGTATGCCAGGAGGAATGACTTCAAATTTTATTACTTTTCATGAAGACTTGTGGTTACATTGGCTATATACTGCTGTTTTCTAATGTGATGCATGAGGAATGCCCATAAAAGAATGATGCCCATAAAAGAATGATACCCATAAACTTACTCTTTCCAGTCCTGTAGGTAGGCACAAAGAAAAACTGTGGACTAAACACACAAAGGAAGACTAATTACATTGGCAAGGAAAGAGCAATTTAAGTATTTCTGTATGTTAATATTATCTCATAATCAACTAACAATTTCTTCACACATTATTTGATGATGAGATTTCTTTTGCTCAAGTTGGCAATCCTTGCAAAACAAAAAGGATTAAAATATTTCTTTTTCATAGGTAAGCTTGATGAGATGGATAATAACAAAAATCTGAAGATCCTTATCTTTTTTTAAACGAGTACTTAAATTTTTATTCTTGTTAATGCAGAAGTCAAGACAAACACTATTTGACTTGAAGCATGTGAATGCTGCCTTTGGTGTGACTGCATGAAATTAATCACATGCTCTATTGGATTAGATCATGAATATATATTGATTTCACTGGGTTGCCAAGAAAGGAAAGGAGTTGCAGTCAAAGCCAAATAGTATAGCTTTATATTTGTGTACAAGTTCTTTGTGGCAATGTATATAAAACTAAGTGACAATTATATTAACCTGGCATGTTTCAGTGATGAAATAGGAAAAATATAATTTTGACACAGGGGGTCAACGTCATGTTCCCAAACATATACATCTCTTCTGTAGTCTTGCCAACTGCAAACAGACTTGCAACATCATTGGATCATTAAGAAATCATTCAAATTGGGTTAACTAAATATTTATGTATGAAGTCACTAAATGTCAGTGATTTTCTCTTTCTAGTTCCAGTGCTAGATATTGAAATCTATGTTTCATATTCTACTACCTCTGTTCTCGGACTTTAATATCAATGCCCAATAAACCATTTCCATCAGTTGGAAGTAATATGTGCTTTTAATTTAAAATTAAGCTTAGACCATATTTAAGAACTTATAATTTTCTCAAAAGATATTCTTTCTGGCCCATGGTCAGGTTTATAAAGATTTTATCATAACAAGATTTTGTCTTATCTGAATCCAGTCAAGAGAAAGATCTTTGTAAAAACAACCCTGCTACTGGAGAAAGAATGTTTATATGAATAAAAATGTTTACATGAAAATAAAAATACAGGATTTTTAAAAATATTTTTACTTGCTTGTTCTCTTTTTACCCTCTGAAATTAAAAAAAAAAATAATTATTTTTTATGTATAGATCTTTTCCTGTACCTGTAATTAAAAAAAACAATTGCAGCTCAGAATTAATATCTGCATATTTTACAATTGATAACATGCTAGTGGAGTTGGGGAAATCAAACTTGTAGCATGGAAGACCATATCTGTGGTGAGGATTTAATCTTCAATTTTAGAAGAGATCAAACAATGAAGATCAAGGTGGCTCTGTTAACACAATCTGGAGAGTATAATACTATATCGGTACTGGCTGCAACAACAAAAAAATTTAAAAATTAGAGTGTACCATATTATGCAGAAAGATGTCTCAGAAAAAGTCAGATATTTGCATGTTATTGCTCCAAAAGAGGATAAAGGAAGAATGTTTTTTCAACAGCTTAAATAATTTCTTTCTTTTACAGTTTTGATCTTCAAATACAAGTCCTCTGGTTTTCTTTGTGTCATTATGAAGCAACTGAGAGAAAAAAGACCTGACACCAAATGTTGAAGATATAAATGGTATTTCTACTTCAAAAATAAATATACACATACCCAAAATGAATGTATATATTTCTGTTCTCATAAACAGCATCTCACTGATAAATCAGGACATAGTTACAGAGAACACGAAGCTTTGCTGTGACATGCACTGCAGCCTTTTGTAGAAAGATATAGAAAAGATAAGAGTCCAGAAAATAAAGAATATCCTTGATGTGTTTAAAAAGAGAATTGTAGGCAAGAAACAACCAATTTTTAAATTCCTCTGTTATCAATTTAATTCTTCCTTCAGACTGAAAGAATAAATGCAACCTAATGTACAATAACTTGCAGCCATTAGTAAATGATCATAGCAATATTTCTTCACAGTCTGCCCTTCCAATGGCCCTGTAATATACACTGCTGAGGTTAGAAAAACAAGAATTCTAACACTAGATGCATCACTGACTCAGGAATATATAATCTAAGCAAAAAAGACTATGGAACATGCACACCACAGATAATTATGATTCATTTGGAAAAAAAATCGCAGTGGGTACATTCAGAGTCTGGCTTTTAACTAAATAGAAAGTTATAGCTTTTCTATGGGTTTTAGTAAGACATCCTGTAGAATTTGTATTGAACTGCTTACAAAGCATGTTAGAAAAACTAACTTCTTATTAATTTCTCTAACTTCTAAATAGATTTTCTATAAAAGTGCACGCCATTGTTAATTTCTGCCTGATTTGTCCGTAAACATGTGCTCCAGAGCACAGCCTTTTGTGATATTGTCTCTAGATGGAGAAATTACATGGGAGATAAAAAGTGAAAAGCATAAGAAATTGGATCAGCTCTGTTCCTTCTTTGCCATTGTATGATCAAAAACTAACACCTGATTTTCTCTAGTGCCTAACTTCAGCAGTTCCCTAATCAAGAGTTAGTATGAAAAATTTCTAAAAAAATTTATAAACACAACTGGAAAGTTTGTAGCAACCCTTATTGATTACTACAGTCCTTTAAATACACAGCCAGGCTGCTCAGGAGAATGGAATGACCAAGCTAATAGGGACTGATCAGTGGTTTCTACGACATCCCTGAAAATAAGAATCCAGATTCTCTGCAAAAACTCTTATAAAAATTAGTAGTCTCCAGAGTAGAGTGAAGAGGTTTTGTTTGATACACATCTTAATCTGTCAATATAATTTATGGGCCTACTACCCATATTTATTTAACTGTTTTTTATTTTTGTTTTGTAACTGGAAGGTAACACTCTATCTGTATTATACTGTCTCCCCCATCATCTGCTGGAAGTCTTAAAAAAAACAGCCAGGAGGACTTAATGTTCTCTTTTCCATAGGAAATGGATTTCAGCAAAAAATTCTTTAACTAGACACAAACTCTAGAATTGTAATTTTTTTTTTTTCTGGAATCAATTTATTAACGATATTGACTTGACACTATAGCATGTGAAGAAAAACAAGTAATAAATGAGACTGAAAGTCAGATAGAGAAATTTGACCCTTTCAAATGGCTTATTCCTGAGGTGATTAGTACTTTATCTTATAAAAATTGTACAATGTTTGCTGAAGTGTATTATCTCTCAGACACTCTTTAATGTTTAGTTCAGTCATTTATTTAAAAGCACTTTTCTTATCGGAATTTATACTGAAATTTCACATCACATGGCTGATTCATGTAATACCGTGCATGTTTAAAATTGTTATAAAATAGTTCAGTTTCATGATATACATATATGTTCTTTTGTATGTTAGTCTGAGTTTCTCTTTAAAATTCTTAGTTGCCTAGTGACTAGGTTTTTAAAGATAGCTTCAGTTTCAAATGATATAATTTTGCATGGAATTCACTATATCTGCATTTTTCACCTTCACAAACCTGTATCTTGTTTTCCAAAGGTCATATGATAACATATATGACATCCCCTCTCTCTTCTCCATAATAAACACACAGAGTTCTCACAATGCCTTTTCATAAGAGATGCTCCAGGCCCCTCACCATCCTTGTGGTTTCTGCTGGACCCTCTGCAGTAGCTCCTTGTCTTTCATGTCCTGACAGCCCAGAACTGGGCACAGCACTCACTCCAGGTGTGGGCTCACTGGGGCCAGGCAGAAGGTGCTCTCAGCTCTCTTGACCTGCTGGCCACAGGCCCTCGAGGCAGCTCAGGACACCACAGCCCCCCTGGACACAACAGCCCTGCCAGCTCATGGTCAGTTTGCCATCTACCAACATCCCCCAGGTCCTTCCCAGCAGAGCTGCTCTCCAGTGGGTCAGCCCCCAGCCTGGGCTGGTTACTCCTCCCCAGGAGCAGAAGCCAACTGGCCTTTGCTGAACCTCATTAGGTTTCTCTCTGCCCAACTCTCCAGCCTATCGAGGTCCCACTGAACGGCAGTGCAGTCTCCAGGTGTGTCAGCCACTCCCCCCAGTTTTATATCATCAGCAAACTTGCTGAGGGCACATTATATCCCTTCATCCAGGTCACGGAGTTATGTCCAGAACTGGCTGAATGGCAGAGCTCAGAGGGTCGTGATCTGCAGAGTAGAATCCAGCTGGAGGCCTGTAGTCAGTAGGATTCCCCAGAGATAAATATTAAATCCAGCCTCATTCAGCTTGTTTATCAGTGTCCATTTGATGCCTTAAGTTTTACCTTTTATATTTTTCAGATCCTGTACTGCATTAGTGTATAACTCTGAACTTCATACAGAGTCTTAGTAAGCTCTCATCACAGTTTGGTCAGACAAAACAATCCTTCCAGGCCTGAGAACCCGAGTCATCATCTCAGCCTCAGGGCCAAAAGTATAAACAGAAGTAAATTTGGGAGGTGCAAATTGGGGGAATGTGAATCTGTAACTGGAAAATTAAAATCTGATATTCAAATAGACCAAACTTATATCTGCCTGAAAAAGTCGTGACTGTCATCCATTTTGGGTGTAGCCTCTGTGAGGCTCCTGAACTGCCCAAGGTGTATCTGTTAAAGGCCTTTAATAAATATCCACTTTATTCTTTTAACTCATTCTAGCCTCTGTTCTAAGTAGTCAGTCCAACACATCACATTCATTTAATCCACATATCCTGAGTTTACGTATTAGGATGTTAAGGCAGACCTGATTTCCATCTTGTGACCCAGAATCCACACTTCCTACTGCACCAGAATCCTTCTCCATTTCAGAAAATTCTATCTATGCTGCTGAGAAAGATATTACCAATAAACAATTACATCAATCATATCCATCAAAATGCCCTTTTAGGAAGTGATAGGAAGTTACTTGTAGTCATTACCTTCTTCATGGAGCTCTTTTCTACTTTTTGGAGTTTTTTTATTTGTACTGCTTCTAATCTAGAAATATTTTCATCAAACATACCTTACTTTTATAACTACTTAAAGTAGAAAGCCTTTTTTGTATAATTCTAAAAAAATTCTGCAATTGTCAAATTTCTCTCACAGATTTGAGACTTCTGTCATGCTGTGCTATATTATACTTTTTTCCATGGTTTCTTTTTCTGGGTATCAATAATTTTTGATCTATCCCTTTATCAAACTCTATCAACTTTTTATAAAAGCTTAGTGTTTATAAAATACCTGTGGATATGTTTGAATTGTAGTTCCCTTACATACTTCTGAAAGACTCAGCAATATTTATGTTGGTATCAGACTCCCACTGTCCAAACTGATCATCCAGAAATATGACTAACTACTTCCCTAATTAATTATTTCCATCTAGAAATGCCCAACATTTCAAATGCTGGTTTCAATCCTAAAGTTAAAGTGTTTTCCAGAATGGGGACATTATATTAAGGTACATCCCTGCCATAGTGTGCAGGAATCTGTGTAGCTTTTTCCTTAGTCACATATCTGCCTCTCTTCAAAACGCGCCATTTATTTTCTTTCTTCCTTAGAATTCTCTAGACTTATATTTTGTATTAGCCTCCCATATCACTCTCTCTAATATAAGGTTGCTTCTTTTTCTGGAGAAGCATAAAATGAGATATTGTGACTTTGAAATTGGTTTTGTACAATAATATTACATTACATAGAATAATAGTCTTATAAACACAGTCAATTGAGGATCCGTATCAGCGCAAAATAAAAGATCTCTTCTCCTCTTCTTCTCTCTATATCATACTGTCTAGCAGGAGGAAAGCTACCACTTACAACACAGATACACAAAATATTGATACTTCTCAAGAACCACAGCATATTTTAAATTGGTCACCTTAAACACTAGAGCAATGCATGTTGCCTTTTTTTTTTTCTTGTAGTCTTCTTCAACATGGCATTTTGGAGATAGCAGTGGGGACTATCAGTAAAATCAGCCGACAGGAATTTCTGTTCAGACTGTGACTGCTCATAAGCTTCTCTGAATATCAAAGCAGTTAGCATGGTTTAGATGGAAAATTAGAATAGAGAGCAAAGAGACACCAGCTGCTAACAGAGAAAAGTGCAAGAAACTGGAACTGGCATTTAATTATCTTTGATACCTCTACTATTCTGTCAAATCTGGCTAAAATCAGTAGATTCAAAAGCTACAGGAACAGGGAAGAGACATACACATACACAGACAAATGTGCACACTGACCTTCACCCCACAGTGAACATTGCTAAAAAGCCTACTTGGCTGATGTGTGCAAGGGATGTTCCAAGCTGCCCAAAGGGACAGCACACACCATGGTGAGTGGTCAGATCTGTGTGAAAGAGGAAGGACATTCCCTAGGCCTGCATTGAGACATGGCTCATTTTTAGCGTGGATGGTGCACAAGTGGTCTGCAGTATGTCCAGAAGCACAGACAGTCACAAGTGGGTTAAGGAAACAAAGTCAAAGGTTATTTCATCCAAAAGTTCCCCTGTTTATTGGACTTTTTAGTAGGAAATATGGCTCCATAAGGCACACCTATTTCCCCTCTGCAGGTTGGAACAGATGGACAATACCAATCTCTGTTTGAATTAAAGGTAAATGCAAAGGTAAATTTGTTCTCTATGGTGCCTGAAAGAATGGCATTTCAATATGCTATGTTTTGTCTTGGAGAGACTTTAAACCCCCCCAAAAGTTCAATCCTAGACAAAACTGTATAGAATGAAATTGGAGACAAAAGCAGACAGAAATAAATTGATAAGAGTGACCAGTGGAAATTTTATGTATATGTCACAATAGTTACAAGGGCACTGAGGGATCACCAAATGCCTGATCAAGAACTACATTTATATTTTCAGACTTTTTGAAATCTAACAACTCAAAATCTGATGAATTACCATTCCTCTACTGAAAAACCTTTTCATCAAATCTACATATACATATGTATGTATGTATACATGTGTATATTTTTCAGTGTAACTTTTGTCTGAGTTTAAAATAATCCTTATACAGCATTCAATTTGCTTCTATCTTTATGCATAAAGGATTAGACTAACCTGGGTCTAGATCTTCAAACAGATTTTCTTTCCATTTTAACAAGGTGAAATAAAGTACTATTTTCTCTTTGGTGTATTCTACTCTCTTTCTTTCATGCAAAAAAATATTTCCTGTTTTGAGTGTTTCCTCCTTGACACTTAAGGCACAAATCATCTCACGAGCATCTCTAACTTATCCCGGCAATGCAATAGTACAGAGGTATTTTGATGGATTGGTTTTTATTTGTCTGTATCTGTTCTAAAACTGAAATTCCATTTATTTTGTGATATGATGAAGATAGTGCCACTCTTTTGTGCTTATCCCTTTTCTGTACTTTTTTTTTTTTGCACAGTGGAATGTGGTTTCTAGAACATATCAACAAACCTAGGCACTTGAAAAACTACCTAATATCTCCTATTCAAAACCAGGCTGTAGGATGGGTGATGAGCTATTAATGTCCATTTTAACAGTTAATCCAATAAACAATTTATGCTTCAAAAAATTTGTTTTTAATCACATGCTGATGACATTTTTTTAAAGGAAGGATATTTTGTAAAGGCTGAATGGGTCAATTTGTCTAATTACTCCTCCACAAGAAAAATCCTAAAATGCAAACTTAAAACCAGAATATTCTATCTGATAAAGCATATTTTAAGAGTTCTTCAGTAACAACTGATGTATGTATATTTTGTTTCTATTTTTCAAAAAATGTTTTCTGCTGTTTCAAATTAAAAGATATTTTCCCTGAATTCTTTTTACTCTGCTTCACCATGACAGATGCCATAAGCTAGGTGTAGAAGAGTACAGAGGGAAGATAAACATTCCTAGAAGTGAGAAATCATTCCAGAGGCAAAAGGGGAGGACTAGAACTGTTTCAGTGGATAGGAAAATGGATGCTTCTATAGTGAAGGTAGAAGAGAGAAGCAGGTTCATTCTTAAACCTTACTCTGACAAAGCGAGATATACAAGTCATGGATGCAATAAAAACTTCCCTGTTACCCTTCACCCAATCAAGTGATCTGTAATTGTAAAAAGCATATTTTTTTCTAAATATTTTTCAGATATTTCTGCAATGGAAAGTTGCAATTTTTTTTTCATCAAATTTTTGTTTCATCAAAAAGAAATTGCTGACTAGCAAAGGTCAGTCAATAAAATGCAAATTATTTAAACATTTATACTAACTGTATCTGCTGACATTTAGGAGACTTTATTCTGTTCATTGCATACCATAAATCCTTGATTAAGTTGCATCGTTTATCACCTCAAAAACTTCACAACAAAAAGGTAAAGGAAAGTAAGATGGGGAGAGGAATGGGAAACTTTGATAAATTGTAATTACACATATTATTAGCACAGAACAAAGACTAATGAAAAATTACCTTAATAGCCAAAGAATTGCTAAGAAAGTAATGTTTACATAATGCTTATACAGGGTGGGTTCCCTCTCTCCCTGTTTCTTTTAGTTGAATAAAAACTGTCTTTAGTCTTATGGGAATGTTCATCATCTGCAGCTGGAAGACATTATGTGTGTCCCTGAAGGACATCCTCCAACAGTTCCATCTGAAAGAAATCCAACAGTACTCCAAAAATTTTCCTAATATGAGCTGAATCAAAATGAACAGGAACCATTAACAAATTAATTGAAAACCATGTTTCTGTTCCAAACTAAATACCATTGCAAGCTCAACCAGTAAAATAGTTCTAGCTACTTGCATTAAATAAAAGCTGTTTACTTTCCAACATTCAAAATAATGTTACACTGACTAAAATACCACAAAAAAAGGCAAAGAGACACAAAAATTGTCTCTTCTGTGACATTTAATCTAGGAATTATATTTATTTGAAAAGTTTAATTATCGTTTCTAGACATATAAACAGTTCTTCATTGGTCTTAACACTGTTCACTGTTGCTAAAACTGTGAACCTCTGAAACTCATTCATATATATAATGATATCTGGGATGCAATCCAAAATTTCTGACCTAATTATTGTGATTAAAAAAAAAAAAAAAAAAAAGAAGGTAGACAGAGAGGAGAGAATAACTATGTTCTTTTTCCTCCACCCTCTCTGGATTGCTAATCTTATAGAGGCTGTATCTTTTTAAATCTATGAAATGCCCTGATCTCAGGTCTCTACTTCCATAACATCAGCAGTAACAGGCAAGCAAAAGACTTCTATGGTACTACTCCTACACCTGAAGTTATGGATGTACTTAAGTGCTTTGCTGATTTTGACCTAGATGAGGAGCTAGGAGGGAACTTGCTACTTGAGCCGTGTACAGCCGTTTTTGAATGTCCGTAAATTCCACCTCATTGATCACCATATTTCAAGTAGTCATATTATTTCACCACTTGCTAATTGATATTCACCCTCCAGTGACAGAGAAAAAAAGCTTAACTGCAGTTGTATTGTTACTGTTGCCAATTTTTTACCAGTTTTGCTAATTTTTTTTACCATGTTTTAGGTAGGTACATTACAATAAATATTTCTTAGACCAAATATTTGGCTGATAAACTGTTTTAACTCTTTCCTCCAGCAATTGAATTTTCTTCAAATTTAGTTAATTGGGTGTAGATTTAAGATGGCCAGCACTCACACACTTTGCTAATAGAGTTGCATGCTTTACTGATCTTAACAGTTGAATGGTATATTTCATTTATGTTCATTTGCATAATTTGCTGATTAAACTACATGTTTAATCTGTTGACCTTTACACTGTACTTATCCTGCATTTACAGAGATGTAATCAATGTTCAGATTTTACTGAACTGAGCAGACATCTCAAAGCTTACTTAGCCCTCAGAAAATTCATTTAAAGCTACCAGCACACTGTCTCATTGCTGTTTGTTGGTATTCCTTCTCTTCCTCCCTCAGGTTAACTGGATGGAAAATCAAAATAGTACACACAGATAATAAACAAGCAATATCCATATTTACCACGGGCTATATCTAGTCCTGTAGTGAAGGATGCAAAAACAACGGGCCCAAAATTTTCAAGCTTATAAAATCAGCAAAATCAGATCCAAGGAGCAGGAAAACAGACATGCTGTTCTGACCATTCCATTCATGTCTGATTCACTTCTGTGAGCACTGGCTCCCGAAATGCTTCCCATAACACCGATAATGAGACATCTAGAGATGAAAGGAGCTGAATGAAGTATCCCTTACAACTTATTTGTTCATAAATATCTACACAGACTTCCCCTGAAAAGTGAGTCCTGGCAGAAAACACTACAACAACACTCTCTTTGTTATTGTAGTCTCCATCTATCTGGAATAAAAATTCAAAATCAAAGAAGATATTTTTTGTCAAAGGCTATATCCTAACCACTCTTTGGGGCTCAGTCAGGGAGTGACTTTTTTACAAAATAACTATTCTATCCTCAAAATACTTTTAAAATCTTTTTTTCTCATCTGCCTATAACCAAAGAATGAAGAGTTCAAAAATTTCCCTTCTCAAAACCAATTAAACAAAGAAGTGAGGACTCACTTCTTGATGATGAAGGTCAAAATCACCCAGAAAGAAAACGATGAGCATGTGGGAACTACCTAGAGTATTCAAAGAGAACATCATGAACCGGATGCTTGGTGCATCTGAAGGCAATCACCAGGATGCAATCCAGTGCAATATGCATTCAGATGACCCTATTGAGCAGGAATTTGCACCAGAATTACCCATTCTGTAAAGGCAACAAGTCATGTTCTAAGCATCTCAGAGCAACTCTGGCTGCACTTGCAATAGATCTTTAGGGATTTAGTTGACTACCTGAAGACTAGATAATGGACCTGGGCCCAAGACAATCTTGTTGCAGTATCTTCAGAGTGTTATCTGTCAGCCTCCTGACCCATGCAGTGCTATCCTGCATCAAGTCCTAAAATTGACTCTTGTGTGGGAGTCATAAATGCTAGGGAGCTGCCCGAGGCTGGAGAGCCATAGACTATCTACCACTAAGTGTAAGAATGATCCTTTTTGTCAGTTATGACACTGTTGATGAGATTTCTCCCTTTCATCAGTCAATTTAAATCATGGCCTATCACCAACACTGGTGAGAATTTGCTTTTCTGTTGAAATAGAGAAATACAAGCTAGTGTATCTTTCAGAGAATTAAGTGGAACTTAAGAGAAGAAAGCCACGGTAAAGTTTCCAATTTGTTCAGTTTGAGAATTCACTTTCGTTTTGGACATCTGTGCTCTGAGAATTATGTTATGTAGGGAACACTATAAACTGTGAAGGAGATACTATAAGCCCATATGAATATGGCAAGGTAGCCTGTGGTGAGCTTTTTGAGAGTTTAGTAAAAGGGAACCTGAAGAGCTTTGAGAGAGGATCATACACTGTATTGTAGAAAATCTCAAGGAATTTGTACTGCAACTGAAGCAGCATGACTAGGGGGAAAAAAGAGTTGCTGATACAAATTCACTCTCAGATGGGCAGCCCAAGTCCAGGCCAGTCAGTAGCAATCTGGATACCTGAGGGCTGTTAGGAAAGCTCACAAAATAACAGAAACAACTGGAATTAAAGCTGAGGAAACAGAATAAGAGATGGCCAAAAAATAAAAATATCTGGGATTTGCTAAAATGGAAACCCAGAGGCAGTCAAAACTGATGAAAGTGGAAAATGTGCTTGAACTGCTATGGAGGTGAGGCAGTGAACAAGATCCCAAGAGCCTCCACCAGCTGCAGTCATCATCTTTGGTAAATTGCATCTGTAGAATTACTTGTAGTTATATTATTGCATCTGTAGAATAACACTTGTAGAATAACTTTCATATCTAAGTCATTTTTAAGCCGACTGAAAATGTGTACAGCTGGCATAAGGCAGGAAAAATCTGTAAAGTATCCCTTTGACTGTCCAAGCAGATAGGACAAAGACTATCTTTTCTCAGCACCCTATTTCCACATGAACTTTTTTAGAATACAAGCTGCATAGGAAAAACTGTATTTAGTGAGTTCGGTATCACTATAGTATTTTACCACCAGTAACTATGGAACTTGCTGAAGCACAAGGGAAGGAGTTTTAGGAAAATATCTATGAATTATATACTTTGATGTGATAAAAGCAAGGAATCCTTGGCCAATGATGCATTAGTGATTTATTTTTACCTCTTAGGCAGTGTTGCACTCTGACAAAAGATGAGAGAAATTTAAGAAACTCACAGAGATTGAATAAATAAATACAAAGCCTGTCTTACCCATAAGCATTTAAGAACTACTTTTCAGGAACAGAAAACAGGAAAAAAAAGGAATCATGAATCACTTGTTCATGATGTTCTTTTTAAATACTCTAGGTAGTTCCCACATGCTGAGTGTTTTCTTTCTGAGTGATTTTGACCTTCATCATACATAAAGAAAGAGTGGAAAACTGAAACAAATCAGAAATGAGCTTAGCTTTCATCTCCAAACTCATAAAATACCCAGTTTTCATGTGGATCAGCAAAGCTTCTGCACCTATAACATCCTATGCTGGTAAAGAGTGAAGCTGAATCTCAGATTCTCCAGGGAGATGCACAATAGAAACAATGATAAATTATAAATATGCTCAAGGTGAAGGGAGACAGATACTTCTTATCAAAGGAGACATAATCCCAGGTCAAATAGTAAGAGTTGCTGTAAAATAAATAGAAATGTCAGTAATACTAAAGATATCAAGAAGATAGGAAATGACCCTTCAAGTAAAAGTGTCTGTGATCTGTGTGGCATGGTAAATTATAGTGATAATTGTTTGAATTTCATAAGCTACAATGACAGAAATATTTGATTAAAATCTTGACATTAGGATAAAGAGTAAAGAAGGTTTGGAAGAAATTAGGAAGGAAATAATCAGTTTATGAGCTTCATACATTTAGTGAGACAGTAAAAAAAGATATATAATAAGTGACTGCATCTGATGCCTCCCACCTCATTAAATTATTCTTATTAATCTATTTCATAATTTCTGCATAAAGCTTTTTAAAGAAATTCCTTTTTGAAAACAGGAGTCTGTAGGGAAACACCCATACGACAGAAGTTGTGTTGCTGGTGTTGAACCACAGATTGTATGTGCTAAGTACCGAGGTGAACTAAAGCACACCTACCTTCCATAGGTTCTCATGGGCTATAGCGAAGTTATTATTAGTTTAAGAAACATTTTTGCCAATATAATAGGCAGAGTGAAATAAACACTGTGATACGCTGTGATATATTTCAGAAGCAGAAAAGGACTGTAGAGATTTGTTTCATTTTATAAAGGATCAGTTCTCTGGAGCAGAAATGGATATACAGAATCCATTCTTAAGTGTGACCAAAGCAGAGAAATATCCAGGTCTCTGGTTGCCTTTTCTATCTTTATATATGTCTCTAATATAACATTTACACTGATGTAGACTGTAGGCAAATTGCAACAACATATAGCAAACTGTAAACATGTATTCAATTTTAAGGTGTGGTAATTCTTCAAATAGAAACCTTTAGATGATTGACATAGTGCACAGTAGCTAAATATAGAGGAATTCCTAAACAGAAGAGGGAATTTTTTCATTAATGAATATTTAAGAGACATCATTGATATATCTTAGACACAATAAATAAATCTATAAGCCTTGTAAATTCTGTGCTTAAGATGGACCAGAAGGTCCTTTGATAGCCTGAATTACCTACAAAATAGTTAGGAAAGTGCAGTACACTGAACAGCCTACCTGAATTCATACGGGTCCCTATATGTTTACAACAATCTGATGTTTTATGTTTGCATTTTCATTATAACTAAGCAAATTTGCTTGATTTAAAATTCTGGTGTAGTATTGCATATTATAAAGAAAAAAAACAAAACCAAAGCAAAAAAATAAGTATTTGTTGGGGCTTTTTTCCCAGTTTATTTCCTCAAACTGGTTATCAAAATACTGTATTCACTTTAATTAACATAGAGCATAGCGTGACTACCAATTTTATTGAAAATCAAGAATCCAACTGGATCACCAAAGTATGCAGCTGGATCCATAAAATATCTAATTGGAACATCAAAGTACACACTGTAACACATAAGCAATGTTTGTACATTTTGAAGCATTAAAATCTGCAGCTGAATCAATAAAATATTGTTTATCAGAAGAGGATATAAATCCCTAACAATGAAAATGTGCAAGTGAATCATGAAGATGTTAAATGTGAACAGTAAAAAAGATCAGGCATTACATAAACATTTTAAAAACTATAGTGTAAGTTGAGTAAAAAATACATGAAACCAAAACTAGCATTGGCAAAATAGTGTTTCAGAACACTGTGCCAAGCAACTTTGAGTAGCATTTCTTTGCTGAATATTTACATAGTATGGCTGCAATAATACGTTTTTGCACATTGCTAGCAAAATACATAATCAGAATACAACAAAAAGGATAACTTTTTTTGATGGAATCTTCATGGTTGCCATGTGTCATGCTTGTTTTTCATGGCATACATAGCTCACCTTGTCTTGGCTGTCCATGAACACAGTCATTATTTAACATTATTTAGACTGTATTTAAATTATCTTCCTACTGGACATGGTGTTGATTTTCATTAATACAATATGAATATATACATATTAATAAATCCACAACCCAAAATCTGAGTTTAGATCTGAAATTTATGTAAGTCATATGTAAGTCAGTCCAGCTCCACTGAACTCATGATTTACACAGGCAAAGTATTTATGTCAAATCTGTGTCTGGTCTTCCCAATGGAAGTCTGAGACATTTTTATGAAGTTTCACTTCCTGCATCAATTTGCATCATTATAGGGGCAGATGTGCCAGAGTGCTCCAACTGCTGTGCAGTGATGCAAAGCAGTTGCAAATCCAGCTTCCTGTGCTTCCTGTGCCAAGTTTGTAGCTACTTTGGCATGCTAGAAGAGTGCAGAGCAAGAAGACTGTACCCATGAATGTAAACTCATGCCTCCTGCAGCTATGTCATTTGATTTAAAGTTGATTACCCATTCACGCCTTCAAATTTGCTATGTATAGTGTGATTTCCTTCTTTTTTGCCCACAAGTCCTTGTTTTTCTTCTTTTTTTTCTTAATATGCAGAATGAATACAAAGATTTCTTTAGGTTATATATAAAGAGAAATCATACAGACTTTACAGACTGTACTTGTGTAAGAATAACTCTGGGAATGACTACATGAAAAGAATAACTCCATTAAAGTCAATGGATTACAGCAATGAAGTTGTAATACAGTTACAGAACAAGTACATAAACATCAGCAGGGAAATAAAAACATCTTTCTACAAAACAGGAAATGCACAGACTAAACACAAAGATGCTGAATCTTTTGGAAATAGATTTACTGTTAATTAGTTGAATATATATGGTGAACAAGACTGTATATTCTAAAGTGTTTTGAACTGCTTCTTAGATGAAGACTATATAAAACAACCTTTAGATTAATTGAAAGAGCAAATTTCTGACAGTATGCTCTCTGTCTTAAAAAAATTAACAGCTTTTGTCAGTGTTCCTGAAATCCATAAGCTCTGCATAATGACACTCTTGACTTTTAAGATTTTTAAAAAATATTTTACATTAAAAAAGTAATAATTTTAATATCAGGAAATATCAAAGACTTCTTTTACCACATTTTCAGAGTGCAACTTGTGGAAAAGATTGTTAAGTGGTATTATTATTGTTATTAATAATAATAATAATATGATTATTAATCAACATATGTAAGAAACAGGCATGTTTTGGTATCAATTTTAGAAACGCACTTTAGGATGAAATAAAACATATTTTTAAAAAAGCTAGTACTCTTGCCACTGTAAAAGAATTAAAATGGCAAGACCATATGAAGCCATATCCATTATTACAATCCAAGGTTGGTGAAGTTAGTCCTAAAAAGAATGTACTTTTTTTCCTTTAGTGTTTCACTGGGATAACCATTAAAAGTCTCCCTCTGATCGTGCCTTAAAATTTTGTTCAGTCTTTCTCTGTCCTCTATTTTTTGTCCCCACAGGTGGTTCATTTGCACCAGGAATTTCTAGAAAAATAATCTGAAGTTCTTACCTACTTAGTGGCTGTAGCTATGTCTAGAGAGTTATACACGGTGTCCTTTCACAGAAATTTTTCTGCCCTTTCAAAGGCCCCTAGAAGATAATATCCCAGTTTACCAGGCCACAGCATTGCTCAGTCTGCCCTCACCCTCCTCCTCTGAAGCTCCATTTGGATGGAACTTGCATGGAACTCTCTCGAGTTGTAGTTCTTAGGGCTATCACCCATGGGTCTGTTTGACATACTGCCTACATGCAAATACACTACATGAAGACGTACACTTTGTCTTCGTTAAAGTTTGTAAGTGTTTGAGCCTAGTTGTAAAACACATCAGTTATTGGTGAGAGCTTTAGTCTTGTGGCTTTTCATACCTTTCACAGCCATCGGCCATTTGCATTTATTATTACAGAATTACAGAATGGCTCAAGTTGGAAAGGACCATGGTGAATCATCTGACTCAACCTCCCCGCCCAAGCAGGAACATCCCACAGCACGTGTCACAGGATTGTATCCAGATGGTTCTTGAATCCTCTGGAGAGGAAGACTCCACATGCTCTCTGGGAAACCTGTTCTGACGCTGTGCTGGAATCAAAGGGCTAGCTCTGCCACCCTGACACTGGTGCCAGGGGGACATGACTCCCAAGCAGATGATGGGAGCCATGGTTCAGAGCTATTTCTCTACGGCAGAAAGTTGTTTGCAAGCGCAGGCCAAAGACAAGAATGAGGAGGAGATCCTTCTGCTTGTTTAATCCAAGAGGTCTATTGAAGGCACAAACTCTTAAAGAGACAAGACAGACAGAACCCAGAACTGGGATACAACGACTTATAAACCGGGGAGGTCCAAGAGGTGGGAACCTGAATACAACCAATCAGGAAATAGAGTGGAAGGATCATAAGGCATGGCTTATAACACAATAACCAATGAGAGGACATAATGGGAGGGTACAACCTGGACAAACCAATGGTGCATTAAGTAATATAGAACTTTCTACAACTAAAGGCAGGGATAAACAAGGATTGACATTCAGGTAGGTGGGCTATTAGACAAGTTCCTTGTCAGTCTTTGCCCATGGGAAAGACTGACAAGGAACAATCTGGAAATAGGTGCAGGGCTAGGGTAGATGGACAACTTGGGGAGGGATACAGCTTTAGGGACAAAAAATTAACTTAGAAGGAACAGAGTGGGTACAGAACTTACAACCATGAGCTACCGTAACAAATTTGAATGCAACACCACACTGTTCCAGGGCATGGCCACTCATACAGTAAAGAAGTTCTTCCTTATATCTGGGTAGAACTTCCTGTGCATCAGTTTCTGCCCATTGCCTCCTGCCCTATTGCCTGGCACCATGGAGAAGTAGCTGACTCCATTCTTTTGGTACCCTCCCTTCAGATACTTATAAACATCCATTAGCTCCCTCTCAGACAATTATATTTTGTATTTGAAAGTTAAGAACAATATGTTTCCTAGTAAAGTGCTTGTTTAAACCAAAAATGTCCTCAAATCTGTTTCACAAGCATATATTCTTTTTAAGTATTTACTAGTATGACAGCACTTTTCAGTGGTAACAGTATTTGCTCTAACAGACTTTGCTGGCTACCAAGCTGGCATAACGTTTCCTTGCCACCTGTTTACCCTTGCTAGTTCTGTTGTGCACCCTATGAGTGCCCGAAAATTTTCTTCTTGTTGACTTCAGGACTTTTTTTCCATTATCTTTTGTCTTCATTTTTCATGTATCAGAGATTTTAACATCACTCTTTTACCTCTTCTTCCATTTGAATCACTATTACCTCATAATACAAGAAAATTTTGTTTGACTCTACTGATGCCTGAAATTTTCAGGGATTCACTCACATGTGTTTCCCCAGGTGGTCCTTGTAACATTTTATATATATA
>VWZU01009518.1:381865-408472 GCA_013397095.1 Sterrhoptilus dennistouni
TTGTTTTTTTTTTTTTTTTTTTCAATGGAATATCAAAGATTACTTGTAGACAATAGAAAAGGGCCTAAAAGCAACAAAGAAAAAAGAAGATGGTCTCTTCGATTTGCCAGGTAAGAAACGCAATCAGTCAAAAACTGAACACTGACATTAGAAATGATTACACGAGTTATCATTCAGTATTGTAGTAAAAGGTTAGAACAGACTGTACATTCTCCATTTCATCTAACTTCTTTCAAGGATGAAAGTGTTTCCAAACATTTTGCTTTGACTCAAAGTAACCATGGCTTGACATCTGCAGGTCTTTTGGTTTAGGAAAAATTTCAGACTAGATGATACCAATAGTCCTTCCTCGTGTCAATATATATGGATACAAACAACTGTGGGGGAAGACAGAGGGAAAATCTTCATACTTTAGGTGATGAGCTAGACTTAACTACAATGGGCAGCAGAAATAACTGTGAAGTGATTGACCACCCCTAGGTGATCTGCAATACTTTTCCATGAGTTGCTCACAGGCAGAGCCAAAGGTCTTGACTAGATGAACAATACCTTTTTCTATAATTGTACAGTACTGGCATCCAGATTGCAGTGTAGGAGCTCCAAACTGCCTATGACCTCTAGGACACAGATCCAATGTTTCAGTGCCCTTGACTTATGGAAATACACATTTATTGACTGAGGGAATAAAACCATACTTGCTCTATCCGTGTATTTATCTTAAGATGAGATCTATCCTCAGGCAAGTATTCTAAGTTTCCAAATACCATCTTCAACTATATAAATATCTCTTACAGAGAAAATTATAAGTGTTTTCAGACAGTTAATGTCATAGATAAGTGTAATAGTTCACACTGGCAGGAAACTTATTCAAGGAACTCTACTTTTCTTCTTGGGTGCAAGACGTGACTGTGTATTACTCAGTGCATTGTGCAAATTATTGCAAATAAAATCTACAGATTTTTGAATTCCTTTCCCATTAACCTGAAAAATTAGGAATCCTAAAACTGTTATAAAAACAACCTAAAGAAACATGTTATAAGTCATAGCTTTCATTTTAATCCATGACTAGTATTCTTCTTTCCAGACAACTTATTTGGGTTGTTTTATTCTGTTTTTCCTCTATATCGATCAGAAAAGCAGGACCATGGCTAAAAGTAGAGTCTATACTTCCCTTTCAGAACATCTTTAAGTGTAGATGAATACAAGAAAAATTCTATTCACCGGGTATTTTATTTCATGCTCTTGCTTATATTTAGTACAGAATTAGATTTTACATGTGAGTCCCCTTTTTTTTTTTTTTTTTTGTTTGATAAAGAGATTAACTCACACATCTTAACCTTTTCTCAGGCTCTCAGTGGATCTAAATGATCCCAGTTTTAGAACTGTAACTGATCTGTATCAGTTTAGTTTGCACCATTTTCTGCTAAAGAAAAGTACTGAATTTCAGAGTTTGTGTCTTTCATATGAAGGGGTGATTACACACAGCAAAGGCTCTTCAGATTAAGAAAAAAAAAGGAAAAAGTGAAGAAGTAAACATTTTAAATTAAAGCAATCAAGGTCTCAACATAATTTTATCTAAAAATAAAAAAAAAGTTTTTAAAGTACTAAATTTAATGAAGAATTGCTTGTCCATATAGGAGTCCTATATAAGATTTTGATGTTCCCAGTCAGCAGGAAATTCCCCTTATTCCAGAAATGTTTGTTCTCATCCTCCACCTTCACTTCTATACCTTCTCTTGATCCCATGCTTTTCTACATTGGTGTATAAACATTTACATCTTTCTTTCCCTCCCTCTTTTCTACTCTTACTTTCATGCTCAGTCCTTGACTCTAACCAATTTAGAATTAATAACTGAAAAGTCCTACAAAAAAAAATGGCCATGTTAAACAGATACAGAAATAAGTATATATTCAATATAATTTTATTGCTGACTTAGGTCCTTAGTTTTCAAACTGACAGATTGCTTGGATCATAAATAAGAAAAAGAAAAAAAAATCATATTGCTTATGGAAGAATTTGTTCTTCTACAGGATGGATCAGCAACTCATAGAAACTTTAATGTATTGCTCACTGTAATAGGAAGAGGCAGCATGTGCAGAATATTTTATTTAAATGTATTGATCTTTTGACATATGGTTAAAAAAAAAGAGAACAAATTCTAGGAGATCCAATGAAAAATACCTTAAATCATATTTTACAGTATTTTTGCATATATCAACTGGCAACTCCAAAACAAAATTCTTTACGAATATATTAATGCTTGAGCTACTCATTTATCATATAAGTGTCAGACAAGACTCATAAGTCTCTTTCATGTATTGTTGATGAAGGTCACAGAAAGGCAGACTTTCAAGTGACCTTCTCTCTCCCTAAATTACTGCAATGAAACTGTAAAATGAACATGTCAAGAATACTATATGATTTTCAGTGGCATACACTCCACCTAAGTGATCCTTTCACATCAAATGCAGGCTACCAGATGCTTAAGCTGTCACTGGGCAAGTCTGTCCTGGGCTGTTCTATTTCCTGATTTGTCTGCCTGCCGAGATGAGGCACAAATTGTGTCTTTTAAATCCTTGAACAGGTAAAGAAGCTGTGTGCTCAGAACGTAATGGGTACTATAAATAGCCTCAGGACATAGCAGTTAGTGCAATCACTTCTGCAAAGGAAATAACATCTCCTTTCTTCCTCATCCAATAAGCATTTTGTTGTGGAACCTAAAACCTTGGGTACACTGTCTTGTGGTCTCTCTTCAGCAGAACCTTACATCAACAATTGGAGAACAGAGGTGATGCCTCTGAGAAATTCTATGCTGCTAAGGAAAGAATATCCATAGGGAGTATTCCAGAAGCCATGTGTATGCATCTTGACAAACGTGTGAATGCTGACTACATATTTAGATGATGGCAATAGGATTTTACTACTGGGTTTTGTGTAATCTCTAAATTGCCTTATACTGAAATTAAACTCCTTTGACAACCCAGGACACCACAAGCAATCAAGAAAACCCCCAAAATCAAACCAGACCAAACCCCAAACTGAATGAAACAAAACAAAACAAAACAAAACAAAAAAACAGTAAAAAAATCCCCACAAAGCAAGCAAACAAACAAAAAACAAAACAAAACAAAACAAAACCCACTCTAGAACTCCCCCCCAAAAAAACCAAACCGCAACCAAAAATCAACTGCCTTTGAATTCTAAGTAAATGTTTCAGAATTAATGGCTTCAGAACCCTCTTAAAAGCACAACTACTCCTAACCAAGAAGTTCCATTTTTTACCTGGAAAAGGAAGTTCTTATATTTCTTATGCATTGTTTGTGTCACTTTCTCAAATATTTTTGCTTAAAGTTGGAAGTTGTCACACTTATCCTCTGCAGAGCATTGCTTCTTTAGGTAGGGGATTATGCACTTTTTTTTTTTAAGTTCTGATCACGTGAAGAGTAAAATACTAACACCACTTTCCTCATGAAGTAGCAAATAACACACTCATGAGTCACCTCTTCACGAACACTGAACAGAGAGACAAAGATAAACAACAAAAGTCAAATATTCTTATTGAAACCATCCTATCTAAATACAGAAATGTCCATTTCTCCACCTTTTCTGAACCCTCTTTCCTCCCCTGCCTCTTCCATGTAATGGGCACCATGTGTCTGTTCACCAGCGCATAGAATGTACAGGGGATTGTAAGGTTTGTGAATGGAAGGACAGAAGGTGAAATGAAAGCTTGACTGCACAAATTAGCAAGAATTTTGTAATTAATATCAGTAGATATATAAGACAGTTCTATTTTGCTGCGCATAACTGAATTATGAATTAAATGGAGAAGAGAGAGAGAGAGAGAGAGAGAGAATGATGTTCCTGGTTGGAAAAGTGCAGCTCTAATATCATCAGTACAGAAAAGAGACTGAAAGAAGAACTGCAGAGAAGAAATGATTAAGAACTTTTTAGCTATTTATCACCTTTTTTTTATTTGGTCTTGCTGTATTTCTGGCAGGTTGGGTATGCATTTATGACTGATGAATTTAGCATATCAACTGTTTTCACACTGTATTTATAAAATACTTCTAATGGCTTATAATGAAATATTTTGCCTTTTGATAAAAAGAATAATCCATCAACACAACAGGCAGAAAGGAAATGGAAGAAAACATTTGTTCAGAAAGCTTTTAAATTATGTTGTTTGTTCATGTTAATTTTTTTTTCCCTCTTGCTCTGTCTATCTTCTTCCACAAGGACCAAATCAAGCAATTACATAGAAAAAAACTCCAAACAACATTTACTGATAGTTCACATTTTACCAGGGGAATCAGCAGGGAATGATTTGCAAAATTATTGTTTGCTGAGATTATGTGTCAACAGCTGAAGCCCACAGCTCTTGAACTTTGGACATAACAAGCTGAACTGTAGTGAAGTACAGAGGGGAAGTGGAGGAGCAGATGCTGATCTTCTCTCTGGTGGCCAGTGATAGGGCCCAAGCAAAAGGCATGAAGCTGAGTCATGGGAGATTTAGGCTGGAGATCAGGAGAACATTCTTCTCCCAGAGAGTGCCTCCTCAAGGCAATGGTCACAGCACCAAGCCTGATAGAGCTCAAGAAGCATTTGGACAGTGCTCTCAGGCACATGGTGTGACATCTGGGGATGGTGCTATGCAGGGCCAGGACTTGGACTTTGATTATCCTTGTGGGTCACTTCCAACTCACCACCTTCTATGATATTGTGAAAGATCAAAAAAAGAGCATATAACGTATATAATAACATACATATATAATAAGGCACTACATATTAGAAAGTTTCTGCCTTTGCCTGGTTCAACTAACCATTTGTAGCATGGGGTAACACAGACATATCTTTTACAGTAATATTGGGAAAATCCATACATTATTGTCTGAGGCATACTTGGCTATCCTACTGGTCAAGCACTATAGTTCTCTACATCATAATTAATAATTCAGTGTTCAGGACAAGTTCTCCTATAGAATACAGTAACTGTGGTGATCAACTGAATGAAGAGGCGCCTCTCACCCATACATATTCAGGAGGGAGGAAATGCAGGCAAATGGTCTGAGGACAATTTTTGCATGTACTGAACTTGAAGTTTCCTAGATGGATTTAAACTCTTAAACAATTTTGCAGTAACTAATACAAACAGTAACAATGGTGGAAAACTAAGAAAGGAGCGAAGGGATCTTATCAAGTGTGTAGAATGAGCAGGAACAGATAAAAAGAAAAAAAAATTAAAAAGAAACCCTAAATAATAATGTGTGTTCAGTAGTAAGTCAAACTCTACTCACCAGAAATAACCATTAAGTCTTTTTGAGAAAGTCTTTGTGTCAGGCTCTCCATACCATTAAAAAGTCATCAGTGATATCACTTTGGTACATGTCTGTGTATTCATTATGTACTAAAATGGAGTGGGAGGGAAAAATTAAAATTAAATACGTACAACAGCTTGCTCATGGTTACTTGGCCTATGAAAATATTAGGAGAAAACAAACAGCTTCCTTTGTCAAGACAGCAGAGATGAGTGAGCCATGTAAGTCATGGATATCTTTAACTTGCAATTTTAGACTAACTTTTCTGAACAAGATTCAAATATTTAACCATGGATTCCCAAGAATATTAAGCAATCCATTATTACATAAAATTGATTAATGTTTCACTTTTAAAGAACTATGAAAACATTAATTAATACCAATGAAGGTATATGGTATTATTATACATATGTCCCATGCTAGAGTATCTGCCATTTTTAATTCTGTTTGGAAAGGGTCTGCCCTGTGGACAGATGTGACTATCAAATTCAATGCCTGCAGCACATTTACTGACCTTCATCAAGCTCTGCCTTTTTTATGCCACAACATTATTATGTTTTATTATTTTACCCGAAGAGAGCACTCTGCGATCAGCAAAGAGATGCTTTTATCTTAATAATTTTTCCCATATTCATAAATATTCAGATTTTCAGTCTCCTAGGAACACTGTTCACTATTTCTTGGTATTGACAAAAAGCAATGAAATAATTTCAAGTAAGGCTCAGTACACAAAAGCTAATAGTCCAGTTATGTTATTAACATAAGACCAGTTTTGTTTGTGCTTGTTAAATTCTGTAAAATTATAACCTTGCAGTCTACAAATCTTTCACATTAGATGCAAGTACATTTAATTCAAGTGGAACACACTTAAAGAGTGTCAGGGCTTGAATTTGAAAAATTTTGAGGAAAGCATTTTCTTTGTTCTTACCACCAGGTTCTGGTAGAGTTGACCTGTCATTAAATAAGTCAAGGACCAAGGAACAAGTCAATACATTTAAAAAAAGACAAAATCAAAACCAAGATGAAGCCTGACACCAATATAAAACTAGAACAATGTAATTAAATTTAATGGATTAAAACAGGCACTTAGAAACAATCTGTCCATAGTGTTTTAGAAGGGAAGAGAGAAATTTAAGAATTTTCAAAATCATCTACATAGAAGATACAGATATGAAAATGTTTTTATGATGCAGAGAATTCAGCAAGTTGTCTTCAAGTCAGGGCCCTTCAATTAAATATGGCTATAGAATAAGCTATGTATATTTTTGTAAAGACACATGCATTGGAATGAGAATGTCATAAACATAATGATGATTATGAATTAGATAATCTCCTGCAGACACAGTAAATTAAATATATTTACAAAACTTCTTTCTTTGTATATGAATTCACAGGTCACAAAAATATTAAGAAGAAAGATAACCAAAAGCTTAAACAGAATATACATATTATTTATAATATATAGAACTATGTAACATGTAATTTTATCAGTTTTTTAAAAATTATATTAGTTATGATGATACTCCACTGCCAGGTGCTAGTGAAAACAAAAATCCTTAAATATGACTCTTTCAGATTATGCAGTCATTGAAGTATCAGGATGCTGCCTGAAGTAAGACTATTATGGTTATCCATACCATGGTTTAAGATACTTATGAAATTGTAAAATTTTACACCAGGATAAATCTACAAAATACTTATCCAAAACACTTGGTCTTGACAAAAAAAGTTTTGGCTGTTGGTAGAGCAAAGGAAAGCATTCATCACACTATAAATACTTTGAATCATATCATATTTCTAAATGATATTATATGCAGGTAATATAGGTAACTCTTTTCCTCTATTAAAAAAGGTGTCAGAATTATTATAAAGTTTAAAACATTGAGACTAGAAATATCTGAAGTATCTGAAGTAAAGGATTTGTGCCCTCTAAATTTTATATTTGTCAGCTATGAGCAAATTGGATTTTTTCAAGTAGTCAATAATGCATATTATCAATAAAAAGAAAAACTTTGCTTGAGCACTAAGAATAAGCCTTGTACTGCGTAGTTCAACAATGGTTCTTTGCGAACCTTAGCCTGGTGGATACCTTATCCTAGTGGATAAGGTACTTTACTGTCAGTACACCAAAAAAAACCCAAGCATATCCTTTATGTTGAGATGAGAGGGGTTTTTGTCAGTAAGTGTATTTTGTCAGTGAAGCCCAAAGAATCCAGAGAACAGTTCTCCAAATAGTATTTTTTAATAGGAAAAAAAAACGTAGACACGTAATCCATGATTTGCAGAGAAATTTCTGTTGTCATCATGAAGAACTGAGTGCTGAGTTGCAGACGGACCCAAGAAAGCTCTGAAAACTCTCTCTTTATTCTGATATAATTATCAGCATTTTCAAATCACTTTAGCAATAATTAAAAAATAGTTATTATTTTTTTTAAAAAAACACCTCCCTTCTAACCCCAGCACATTGTGTTTGTCAAACAAAAAATTAGAAATCTGGGGAAATCTAATATCACTGAAGGTACAAGTTCTTGAAGAGGCAGGCAACACTCTCAGTTTATTAGGCACTTGACTTATCATGTGTTCTAGAGATATTTGCTGAACTTCAAAAGCAAAGAATTTCTACTTCTCTTGATAGTTTATTACAAGACTAAACAAACATGATTATTAAAAATTAACTACTCATTTGCAACTATTTTATCAGACAAAATCCATTTTTAATTTTTTTAATGGTTCTGGGATTTTACTAGCACTTGACAAGTGTGCTCATAAATTCAATTGTAAAAAATTATTGTGTTTTATTATGGATAGCTTGGATCAAATACACTTATGTAGCGACAGTATTGTAGGCAATATTGATACAATTTACTCAGCCATGACCAACTTGATTAACCAATATTTTTTCAATGGAATTCTAGAAAAAAACACAGAGGCATCTTTATATGATGGAGAAAGAGACACACAACTGTGTCTGAACTGTGTATTCAAGTATTTCCACTCTGTTCATTCTTCTGTCTCTGAAGGAGTAGCTTAGAAACTGCTTCTGACATTGCTATGACTATCTAGGAATTTGGAGATGATCACATGGGAAAAGAAGGTGGCTTTTTAAGATAAACATAGGCAAAAATGTATAACAGAGGAAAAAATAAAGACCTCCCATTTCAAATTCTTTGCCATGTTCTTCACATTGGTATTAGTATGATGCTGTCTGATTAGTCTACAAGACACACTTGTGGGACTGCATGGAGGCCATTCTTTGCTAGCCAGTAAAAAGCTAAAAAGGTTTGATATTTAGTTAGTTTTTGTGCCTCATCTTTTTTATTACCCATTTTCGCCATGATTTTTCAAGCTTGATATTGAAAATGTAACAGTCAAACAGAAGTGTAAAAGAAGGGACAAAAAATCCATTCTCACACACAAGGATGTTGACTGGCACTGTCCAAGAAAACGACATTTTCAGACCATTCAGAAGTTTTTATACTCATAAAGAAACCAGAAGCCAAATAATAATACTGAAACTAACATCACTGGTGAAGTTTCTAATTGTCTATTTTCTCGCCAGCAAGGTTTACAACTAGTTAATGAATACAGAATTTGTTCTGGATATTTCAAAATAGAGGTGTTTTCACCTTGGATAACATATGTAATTTTTTAAAATGAAAAATAAGATATAAAAAATAATGCTTTACCTATTTACACCTACATATGTAGTCCTTGGCATGCTATCTGAAAACTAGAAAGCCATTATGATTTTTTTAATCCCCATAAAGTCTCTTGGATGCAGTAAACAAGAAGAGAAGTAATTCCCCCCATTTTAGAGATTAAAATAAATAAATAAATAAAGTAGACTATAACTTACCTAAACTGACACATCTGATGTGTGGTTACACTGGGAACTATAAAAGTCCTAACGGTATGGGCTTTTTTACGGATAAAAACTTCTATAGACTGCTCTTCCTAATTTATAAATATGACATACAAAAATAAATTACAATATTGCAAAATAAACACAGTAAAAAAATAAGCAAATATAAAAGCTTGATTCGTGCATAGTGCAGATTTTATACAATTTCATTATCATATAAATAGCTCACATATATAATCTTTTGTACGTTAATTCTGATAAATGTTACCGTAAAAATTAAGATTAATTGAGGTTGCTTTGAAAGATTTGCTAAGAGTTATATCTGTGGTACTTTTTAGCCTAGTTACATTATGTTCTAAAAAGTTTCAGTATCCTATTAGTTATTTACGATATCTGCTTACTCATATTTTTATAGACTGCTAAACTGTGTAAAATTGCTTTTTTCAGTCTTAACTTTTGATGCTTAGAATTCTTCAATGCTTGGGTTTTTTTGAGCTTCAGTCTTCAGAATATACAGACATCTGCTAGAAGACTCAATTGTTAACTGTTTTGAAAATTAATACATGGTACTGAGTAGAAGCATTAAATCTGCATAAACGTACAAAGGTTCATAGCTAAAATGGGTTATGAGAAGAAAGTGAAGGGCAAACGTTTGTTGTCATTGAAGAACACTAAGTTTTTGCATAGTCACAAAGGTATCTAGGGATAAATTAATTCTTCCTTTAGATCTTATTCATATAGAAATTTTGCATATCTTTTTGTGTAGGCAGAGATTCAAATAAGGCAGTTGAGAGCAGGGAAGAACTTTATTTGGCATGTTTAATAAAATGTGCAATGAAACACTAGTAGACTGATTTCTTACTGACTTACACCTCATACAGGTATTCCTTGTGTTTGAAAACTTAATAAAAAATAGACTTATAATATAACCATATCAAAATGTCAGTATTTTATACTCATTTTCCATAGATTTAAAAAACTGTTCTATGATAAACTATGAAAAGTACATTTCAGTACAAAAGCCTCTCACTTCAGAGCCATACCAAACATAGCTTTTCTTTTCAGAGCCGCTAAAAAGCTTTGTGCCACACGACTGCATCCTGAGAGCCTATGAACTGCAGATTTGGACAGCTTCAGTTCCATTAGTGCACTGTATCTTGTATCATTGTCTTTAAGTTGCAGTTTAGCATTTGCAAATTTTCACAAAAGGAATCCAATTAACTTAGATTTCTCTCCTTTTAGTTTTACTCTTTCTTCTCCTGCATAGTGAGAATTCAATTTTTCTTTGAATGTCATCCATGCAGTTAGCCTAGAGGACTACAAGCAAACCAGATTTTCTTGTGTGGCATTAACCACCCTGCTGCTTTGGTACTCTATCCAAAATAAATGGGCATAGTGAGTCAGTAATGCCAGGCTCAACAATGCTTAGAAATTAAATTCCCCAGAAAACTTAATAAAATATGAAAAACATTTATCCCATTTTCAGTGAATGAATGCCATGTCCCATAGTTAGTGTTGTACTATAAAATCACATAATAGCATATTAATGAATAGGGCTATTCTTTGTTGTTACTTCGCACTCTTTAGAATTCTGTAATGCATATCCTGCAAGTGTTCCTCTGGGATAAAACAGCAATAAATCTTCAATAAACTATGCTCAACATTACAGTCTGAGTGACAAACACTTTCCTAAGAAAGTATTACTGGATTTATTATAACAAAAATAAACAAAGGAGGAAATATTATTAAAAGTTTGCCTCTTTTTCCAGATGTGTCTCATACTGCTTGGAATTAAACACCAGTAAATCTTTAATGAGGTATGAACGAATATACCAATCACTTGAGAGTTATTGACACATCAATATCCATAGAATAGTCTCTTATTAAACTATTGCAGTTCCTTTCTTGATAGGCATTATATATTCAGTATCAATAATACATGAGCGTTTTTAATTCATTTCTGTTGTTACACCCTGTCCTTACTCCTGCAGCAACATTATTAAAACTGATTTTATAAATATAATTTTCTCAAGATACATGTGTTAAATGTGACTGGTACTGAAGAGTTGTAAATGTAGCTGGTTTAAAATTCCTAATTTATTACTGATAAATAATACATGGCTTAACAAACAGAATAACGTTATACTTAAACTGTTCTTTCTACAAGAGTGACCCAGAAGGAAGGAGAAAGCATTTCTTTTACAAGTTTGACCTATATTTATAAATTACTAATTTGCAAAGATCAAAGAGCTATGCAACTGTGAATGCTGATCTTTTCACTTTGACACCCGGCTTCTGAGAGTTCTCCCTGCACTACCATCTACACCTTTCTTATGCTTCCACCTGTCAATTGCTGTTACACTGAAGTTGTAGTCCTAATCTGATTCAGAGTACAGCATCCCCCTAAAGACAGGGAAAACTCAGTTTCCTTTGGTTCTGTCTTCACCGACTCAGTGCCACTTACAATTGTACTCTACCAGACCAGACACTGAAAGGTTTTCCTGTGACATTGCCCTGCTGTCCTCCCAAGTCAATTGGACAAGCACATAAAGCAGCAGTGCTTAAAAATGAGACAGCTTGGGAACTGCATTTTGTAAATGTAGATTTAAACCACTTGGCAGCATTTAAGGTTCTGCAAAACAAGCGAAAACTCTCTCTATGTTTTGTACTGTTCGACTACACCCATGACCAAGTTTTTTTTTCTTAATCACTTCATATTTTTACATCATGAATGTCAGGTCACTTTGCAGTGATTAATTGATATCTTGCAAGATCTGTGCCTAACCAGTAAAAGGTAAGTATCATTTCCTGAAATCACTGATAAGGACAGAAAAACTTGCTGCCATGCTGTGATTACTTTATGTAATCTCTTGTAGTCTCTGTCATGGCTGGATCACTTGAAAGATACCACTATGATTTTTCCAAAAGGTATTTTGTATTTCATGTTTCTACAGGAAATTTACTGTCCCTTCACTGATGTATTTTAACTACAGCATTATTAATAAATGTGATCATGTTACTGCCAGTAATGATTTTGATAATGGTGATTTTAGGTATTCATCTAGACTGCTGCTAACAGCTCTCTATTGAGCTCCAAATTTTCAGCCTAGGACAGAAGGACTTTGCAAGGGTGTAAGGTAGTAGAAGTTCAGATACAAGAAAAATTACAGTGATCAGTACTAGAAGTCCATCTGGAGGTTACTCACAAGTGCAGGCTGGAGGATGAACAGATTGAGAGCAACCTTGCTGAGAAGGAGTTGAGGTACTGATGGATAAAAAGCTGGACCTGAGACAAGAGTGGCAGGTTCACAGCCTAGAAGGCCAATGCTATCCTGGCGTGCACCAAAAGCAGCGTGACCAGCAGGATGAGGGAGGGGATTCTCCCCAATTATTCCATGCTCTTGAGACCCCCACCTGGAGCGTTGTGTCCAGGTTTGGGGTCTTCAGCACAGGAAACATGTGGACTTGTTTGATCTGAGTGTTGGAGGCTGACAGAGTTGAGACTGTTCAGCTTGGGGAAGAGAAGGGTTCAGAGAGATTGTATAGCAGCCCTTCAGTACTTGAAGGGGGCCTACGTGACAGATGGAGATAGATTTTAGCAGCATTTGCTGTGATAATTGAAAAGTTGAAGATGAATTCAAGGTTATGAGTCTGGGTCATGAGCAGAGGGGATGGTGTGGTCAACAGGGAAGGGAAGGGAAGGGAAGGGAAGGGAAGGGAAATTACTATTTTTGAGCCTGATCTTGGTGCTCCTTACAGCAACATAGGTGGTTGCTATATTATTTTTATTTCCTCACAAAACAGAATTTCCTTTCTATCATAATACTCTCTGCATTTAAAAAAAAAATGAAAAAGGAACTCCACAGGAAGTGAAAGTCACTTAGCTATCACAACAATAAATTTACTCAATATTATGTATTAGAGCATTAATTATTGATGACATTAAGGGCAGATATAGAAAACCCTTGATAGTGATTATCATATAGTTTTTACAGTCTGCATTCAATTCCTGTGCAGTTGCACAGTTTAAATGTTTTTTTTTTCTTTTTTTCTTTTTTTTTTTTTTTGACATCAAAACTATACTGTCTTTCCATAGTACTAGCCTAACTGGGTTTTTGATTGCATTGCTTTACATCAAAAGTCATTTTCCCTGTTTGAAAAATCCATAGTAAAAACAAATTATTTCTAGGAATCATATATTTAACTATAAGACACCATATTAACAATGAAAATAAGATGATTATACAGCATATTAGCAAACTACCTGATAGGTTTAGTTGGTAAAACCCAGGCCTCACCTGTGTATGGAAACCCAAAAAGTGCAATAATTTAACAGTGATACAAAATTTTGGGTTTGACTGTATAGAATTTTGACTGACAAAACACAAAGTATACCCAAGAGGGGGGAAAAAAATTAAAAATAGGAGAGAAGGACTGAAGTTCTTCAGAGCCTTGCTTTGCCACAATGCAAAAAATCTGTCACACTGGGTGCAGTCTCATGTCTGGAGATACAGAGCAGAAGATGCAAGCTGAGTTTGTTTAGTTTGGATGAAAGGAAGAGAAAACATAAAACCATATGTCTGTCAAAATCTGGACTAGTGAGTATAGATTCATGATGTAGATGTCAAAAGAGAGACAAATTAAACCCTAGAAAACTCTATTTGTCTTCATTGGTTGTTAAAGAAGACTCTGAATTTATACACTAAAATATACATTTGTACTTGATAGATAACTAAAATTCAGTAAGACGATTCCAGTGAGATGCACAAGACTCGAGCAAGTATATATGTACTGAAATATTAACACAGAGATGACAGGTGGGCTTGTGTTTGCAGGTGAGCTTACCTAAGGCAAACAACATACCAAAGGCTAGTCCTGCTGAGTACATCAGGAGGAGGGAATGGTCAGGGGGTGAAAATATTGTACAGGAGAATAGGTAGAAAATGAAGATTACCTGGAAGTCATAACATTAATGCATGAGATAAGACTCAAGATTAAGACCTTGCTACAAGCCAGAGGAAGAAGATGCCAAATTTTGCATTTTAGGAAAGTGCCTAAACTGCTAAGTTTTTGGAATACCTTCACAAAAATGAGGAAGAGGAGCTCTTCAACTCCATGCGCCATTTTGATGCGAAGGATGACTGGGGCAAGTTGCACATAATGACGCATTTATTTAATGAAAACAGATGATGCTATGTTTCTTGCTCACTCTGTGCATCTCCTGACCCATTCTGGATCAAAGCTGACTCGAATCTGCTCTCCCTTCATGTGATGAGGTGCACCAGGACCCGCAATGAAGCACAGATTCGGAGGCTTTTGGCCTACAGGCTGGGTCTCAGCTGTTTGAGTAGCAATGGTATGAAACAACATATATTCAGAGAGGCAAACAGATCTTTGGTAGGTTTTAAGACCTTTAAATGAAAAACAGAATGAAAAACAGATTGAAACTGGGAAGCATTCAGGCCATGAAAATATTACTGGACAAAACCAAAGCACCTTTGAGATCTCTTAGGGGGTTGTCTCAAATTTGGCATTGTCCCCAGCACTTACTCAACATTGCATTCTACTGTGTTGTATAATGACAGCATAGAACAAGTTTAAATTCATTATCCATTGGATTAAAACAAATAATACACGAAAATTAGTGAAGCAGACAATGCTGTTGAATGTATTCATTGTAAGCACAATTGGCAGGCAGCTTGCTGAACAATTGTATTTGGTAGCTCAAAGGGAGAAAAAGGAGAAGCATTAACTCATGCTTTGATCTTTCCTTGGCCTCCAATTGTGAAAGCCATTCCTGCTAGCTCTGATATTTTGAAGGATTATGTCCTTCTCTTTTGTCACTTCAAAACTGACTTTCTCCTGGAAGGTTTGGACAAAGATTAGTTCTTGCTAAGAGAAAGTGCATATGTTTTGGGCATGCCTCTTGACTGCAGGAAAGATCTTGTTCTTGGCTTTTTCTCCCAGTAAAAAGGATCAGGCTCAGCTGAGTGAGCTCCAAGAGCTCTCTTATGACTGCTGTGATTGCCCACATTTGATCTTTTGTGGCTGCTTCTTTTGTTAGGTTCCTAGAAACATTAAGGGATTTAAAAGTACCCTAAACCAGATCAGAACACACCATGGATTTTAGGAATCATGGAACCATTAAATTGTGTGGTTGCTCTCTTGCATAGTGTGTATCCATACTGTGGTTATACACTTTTCCTGGTTTATTAAGCTCCTTTCCAGCTGGCTTCAATGCCCAGCCAGTCTTCTAGTCCTTTTGGGACTCTTCTCACCACCCACACATTCAGAAGCCTGTAAATAGTCTGTGGAGCAATAAGAGCTCTGACCTTACAGTCCCCTTTGGACACAAACATAAAATAAATAACCCACTGCAACAGCAGGGTAAGTATTTATTAGTCTTCTGTAGGAGTCATACTCAGCATAGGGAAGAATATTTCAGTGAAACACTTCAGATCACACAGGCTTTGTTTTATTTCCTTTCTAATCTTATAAGTAGGCAAACTTTTTTTCTTTTTTTCCTTTCCTTTTTTTTTTTTTTTTTTTTTTTTTTTTTTTTTTTTTGTTATAGTCACACTATCACAGTTTGGCAAACACTGAGCTAACTTGAAGAAAGCTCAAGCTGCTCTTGAAACATTCTCTTGGTCTAAAGTTTAGATATTGTCTCACTTGTATAATCAAATGTCTGTCAGTCAAACCTCTCCCAGCCTCACTTATCTAATTAAAAATATGTCTCTGCTTTTGTTTTCACTTTGCCTGCATTAAGCCTCATGTAGTAGTCTGTTTGCTACATTTTCAATATACATGTCTTATTTCAAGTGTCTCCTTTATTCCCAGCAGCTGGCATAGTTTTCCTTTCCTTTCAGAGTAATATTTGTCTTACTTTAGTGATTTGTTTTATTATTTCCAGTTGGTGTACCTAACATTATTATTTTCCTATTCCCTCACTAGTTTTTTGTTATTTTGACTTCTTCTCTCCAGTTTTTACCTTATGCACTTATATAATTCTTCTGTTACTAGATGCTTTCAACAGAACTTCTCTTTGTTTGCTTTCCTTATATTTTTTTTCCTGTGGGATTTACCTTATTGGTCTTGCCAAGTATTTACATTACCCTCATGATTCTTCTGTTATATATGTTAGTTTTAATATTTATTTTGTCTTGTGTTTTTCCTCATGATAAATCCAATAAAGTCTCTGCTTCTCATATTAAAATGCATCTCTGCAGTAATATAAGAAGTTTACAATGATGATGTGACAACTAGTACTTCAAACTCACTGCTCTTTTTCAACTCAAATGGTGACAATGTTAAAAGCTTCAGAGAAAGAAGAGGAAATTCTCTACCAAAAAAATGTTGTCTTCTGTACTGCTGTTTTTAGGCACACCTGAAACCCCAGGTCTTTTCAAGAGTGACCTTCCTCTATGTCAGTACACAGGGAAAAGTGACAACTTTTCCCCCTGAACTGACGTAGAAGAAGGTCACAAAAAGTGACAAAGGAGAGTATGTTCAGGGAGAAGTAGGAGCAGCTCTGTTAGAAACTTGGAAATTCTCTCATTGATAGAAGGCCCTTCTGCACTATCCTCTCCTGTTGCCTCTATTCTCTTCCAGTGCTATAAGGATAGAATAGATGCCCTTCTTCACAAACAGTATGGCAAGCTCTGTGGACATCGTTCTAACTGGAGGAAGGCATTTTATGCATTCTCATGGTTACTACAGTTAAACCAATGCAAGTAATTAACTGCTGAAGCTCAGTGAATGGTTTAGGGACATGTATCATGTATTGGGTCTGGCTGAGATGGAGTTAGTTTTCTCCATAGCTAAGCACAATAATCTGCAAGATTTGCCTAACCTGTAGAGGAGGGGAGGGTTTTGTTTGTTTGAGTTTTTTTTTGTTTTGTTTTGTTTTGTTTTTATTTTTGTTTTTTGTTTTTTTTTTTTTTTTTTCAATTTTATCCCTGCTGTTATCATTGCAAAATAGTGCTTACCTCTTTCACATTACAAGCCTTGATGTGGCTAAGAAATAATTTCTCATTTATGTAACAGGCAAAAGACCATACATGTTCTTCTTTGTTATTCTCTTTTTTCTTTCATTAATTCACTCTTCATTCTCATCTACTCAGTTTGGGGTTTTTTTCATTTTCTTTCTCTATTTTCAAAATGCAAATAGAAATCTCACCACTGTGGGAGGATTTTCAGACTGTTATTAGGTTCAGAACTCTGTATCAATCAGGCAAAGTGTTCTACCTCTTCACAATGACTGAGGAGGTCACCAGCATATCTCCAAAGATCACAAGTTCCAAGAACATTTTAAATTAAGAACTCTGCATTTGAGAAAAGGAGTTGTTACAAGCTGAAGAAGTATGAGTTCATTTTTACTGGAGTTTACAGCTAGAGGTTGTGGAGAAACCTGATGTTTGAGACAGTTCTTATATGAGAACTTTTTTATTTACAGAGAGTAGAACACTGAACATATTGAAGTATGTGTTGTCCCACTCTGCATATTCCTCTTTCAAAAGCAGTTCCATTTTCATTTTGCAGGCGTCAAAGGGAAATGTTTCTGGAAACATTCACGCTGTGTTTCAGAAAACAACCCTGACTAAATTTTGCCATAAATCTCAAGTGTGTATTTACCACCCAAATTTTGAACTTCTAAAGGGGGCATGCTCAACTCTATGCCTCTGTATTACCTCCTATTTAGGTTGCAGAATACTTCAACATATAATCTAAAAAAAGAAGAATTCAAGGGCCCTATTACTACTTCAAGTCAAGCTAAAGTATTCCAATTTTGGTTTATACTACAAGAGGATGAAATGGTGGAACAATGTAATCAGAAATTCTATACTCTAAATGTGAAGAGGAAGGCAATGCCAAAATTAACAGAATGTGAAACAGGATTCTGCAATCCATCACTACCTTCTTCTCAGCTGGAGGTGGGGTTGTTGAACAGATGTGTTGGGATTTCTGCAGAGAAAGGTGAAAGAACCTGGAGAAACACAAAAGCAAAGCATGCTCCACTAAGGACATCTTGAGAGAAGATGGGCTGAGAAGGACTCTGCTGTGCCACTGAAAATATCCAGTCAGGAAGTCTCTAGGACATTACCTCCTCATATTTTTCTATTTGGCACAAGAATCTGAGGAATGTCACAACAGAAGGCATTTTATCCCTTGGTGTATCAAGTCTATCTACAAAGTGAAAGGAAAAGCTGTCTGGTTTCCAATATTTTAAGAATTTTTTATCTCTGATTTTGGCACATGACACACGGCCATCACTCTGGTGGTAGATTTCTGTTTAGGCTGGATATAAGCAGGTCAACTAGATTTTATGAACCATGTCACAAGTTATAAAGAAACTGTATGCAGAGAGTATAGAACAAGCTAACAGAAACATCTCAAGGTTTCTCTGTCAAGCTCAAGGATGGATTTTTTGTTGTTGTTTTTTGCAAGCAACATACCTTCAGAACTAGTGAAATTAACAAGAAGTAACAGGACAAGGTTAACATAGAAAGACGTTGCTAAAGAGAAAAACAACAGTTTCCACTGTTTTGGACAAATTGGTATGGTAGGTTTTATTTTTAATTACATATATTACTATATCTGGAATCAAAGATTATCCAGAAAGCTGATTGGAAAATGCACCTTTCAGCCATACTACTTTCAGTTTATCTAAATGTGACACTCCAAGCCATGGCTCTGCATAATGAGGCAGAAAAGTACTTCTAGAATTTTATTGATTTGTTTCAGATAGATTAGTTTGACTAAAAGGTAAAATATCTAATTATACACCATTTTGGACTTTACTGTTTGCACTTTTCAAGCATTGGGTATGTCTTTCCATCAGATGCTTAGTATTTCGGGGCATGAAAGAAACCTGAATATATAAAGACTTTCAAAAGAAAGTGAATAATTGTTGGGAGTGGAAGCTGGAAAGGGGGAATTTAATATCACTTCTGTATTTTTTTTCAGAATAAGAAAGAGACAAATGACAGCAAATGAAATCTGTTTCTCTTGCTGGAGTGGTAACAATAGTCTCAGTGGATTCAGCAACTTGAAAACTCTGCAAAAGGAGAGTTCAAAATCTATGTATTACAATATATCAGATTAGACTATTCATTTCCTGCCTGAAAGTCAGTATTTCTGTCTCACTCCTTGAAATGGAGTTACTTTCTGAATTGTATCCATCTGATTAATGATAGGACTTTTTCATCGATGTGAGTAACCAAATTATTTGTGAAAGCAAGATCATTATCTTCAGGTAGTAGTGGGATTGGATATATATTGCTATTTGCACATCTCTAGAACCAATCCCATTACATAAAAATTGGAATTTGATTTAAGCATCTAATTTATAAATATAACATTGAACCAAGACTCTGGTTTATATTCCTAAGCCATGATTAATAAATCTGCCTAGTAAATCAGTCTTTTTTTAACAAATAAACTGGGTTTCATAAAATAGATCTTAATAACCAGAGTATATGAGTTCTGACTTATAAATCACAGATATGACTAAAAATCAGTCATATTGCTTATAAATCAGCAATACTACTTTAAAAAGTGCCATGCTTCTGAAAAAAAAGGTGAAAGATAAATGTTCTTTTCTTTATGTATGTATATTTAATTTAGGTATTTAAAATGAAAGCAATTATAAAGCTACTTCTGAAATGGTTATTTGAAAAACAACACCTTAAAGTGATGATAGAGCAGAAGGGGAATTTTATTGGTATTCATAAATGTGCACCTTGCCATTTGTAACTGTCTTTGTACTCTCCCCTCTGCACAGGCTGCCTATCAGGGTTGTAGCGTGCTGTCAAGATTGCTGCAGGTCTGATGCTTGTTATTCTCCTGTTTAGTTTTTTCAAATATGCCCTTGCCAGTTTCAGTAGCGAGATACAGACTGCTTTAATTTATTCATTTCCAGATGCTATTTTAGAGGCTGGGGCTAAACCACAGTTCACAAACTCCAAGTTTGAGCAGATGGAAAAAGTGAGACTAAGAGGTTAATTGATCCTTAAAAATATTGAAAGCAATATTTTTGTTTTCCAGTATTCTTCAACAAGTTGCTGCTTTTCTTTCTTAGTGGGAGCATTTTTGAATGATCCCATATTCTTCAGTCATTTATTCAAGGAATAAGTGAAATACCAACAGATTTTAAAGCTGATTTAAGTGTATATAGGAAAACTCAGTCAATTCTTCCCTAAAGTACTTAAACATTTAGGTTTGGTACTATTTGGTTTGAATTTTTGGGTGATGGTTTTTCAAATTATTTATTTAAATAGTTTAAATTATTGGGTTTGTTTACTTGTTTGTTATTCAGCAAGAGAGATTTTCTTTTTCAGCTAGTAGGAATAAGTGTATAAAGAAACATATAAAAGCATAAACTGCAATTACTTCAAGTCCAAATTTTATTTAAGTATGATAATGAAAATATATCTGATAAGATATAGCAATATATCTGACATGATATAACAATATATTTTTTAGTTCTTTACACTAGTTTTCGATCCTCAAATATAATGAAAATCTTTCTATACACAGAAACAGAGACTTTCTTTCTTCCCCAATTAAACCCATAATATTTCCTGCAGAGTACAAAATGGATGAATTTTTAATCTGAGTTGGGAAAGACTTATATTCTCTCATTCATTCTGCACTTCTCCCATACTGGACCAACACTCTGACTGGAAGGATGCTAGAGAGAGTAACAGTGGGAAAAAAATTACTTTTTTTTTACCCTGTTATAATTTGTGTAGGTATTAAAATATAATCAATGCAAGTGTTCAAATATATCCCCTAGCAAAATTCGATCTTTGTAACAAAGATGTATGGTTTGTTCTGGCTTTCTCTTTCTCTCATTTAAATAAGAATTTTAAAATATATTTTCTTCTTTTGTATCCAGTGTTCTCAAGAAATATTTAAATTAATTTGTTTTTTGCAGAAAAAGTATTTTGTCTAAAACCCCCGTGTTCTATCAAGGTTCACTTTAAAGCATATTTCCTGTCACAAATTTCTCATTCTTCCTTTCATGTAACTAAAAATAGAATATTTTATTAGATTTTAGATATGCTATTTATACACAATTTAGTTGGATTTTTTTGGTTTTTTTTGTTTGTTTTGTTTTTGGGGTTTTTTTTCCTTATTTTTTATTTCTGAGAGACAGTGAAGAGTACTAATAGCCAAGATCTCAGCTTACCCTGTCAGTCATTTGGGGCTTTTTGTGGACTGATTTGTTTGCGTAATGCTTTCCTGTAATTATTTTCCAAGAGAGCAGGTGCAAAGCTATCAACTACTACCAACTTGGAACTAAAGAAATGGAATTTAATAGACAAAATTTAGCCATCTGTTTTTGTCTATTTAATGTGATGATAAAATCTTATCACTCTCATAGTAATAGTACAAGTATCTAAAGAGATCCAAGTTTTTAAGAGTTTATTAACCCAGGAGAGACCTAAACTGACAGAAAAACTCTCTCCCCTGTTTTCTATGTTTCTGTTGCTATGGCACACACAATACCACAAACCTGTTCCTTTAAAATATCTCTGTGTGTGAATGATCTATATCCTTTGGGTTATTATGTTTCCTATTTCTATGCCACAGTGTCTCATCTACAAAATGAAGATTATAAAAATATTTTTAATTTTTTTCCCCTCCAGCCTGTATTTTATAGACCTGTTTTTGTGATTGTTTTTGGCAACATCCTTGTGGACAATTAAGTGTCTTGTCCATATCCCAGATATATTAAGCCTTATGCCCTATAAAGGGGATTCCAGGTCAAAGCCTCCTTCTCAGCATCTACAAGAGAATCAACAAACAGAAATAATGCTATATTTTTGTTTTATCTACTTTTGTGTTACTGTGGTCAGAAATAATTTGCTGTTATGATACGCTGGAATAATGTCAGGGCCTTCTGAAATAATGTTAGGATCTGATTATTAAAAGATGCCTCTGCCCAAATTCAGGTGCAAATGAGACTGTTTGCCAAAGTCAATAGAACAGATTCTATTTAGCAGTAAAGCAGAGGGCTGGGGAAAAAAGAAACAGAGGGACAGACAGATTAAGAGGAAAGATAGTCACTATCACATAGATCCCTGTGGCATCCCGCTGGCCTTTCTTCTTCTGTTCCTCTTTGTGTTGGGGGTCCCCAGACTGTTCTTCTGGGGGTAATACTTTTTATACAGTCCACGTCCTGGGTATCCACAAGGTGGCCATGCCATTCCCACAACTTGGGATAGCATCTGTATAAGCAGTTGCTTTCCTTCTCACAGTTTGCCGTGGTGTGAATTTTTGTCCGTCTAATTTACCCAGATTCACCTCATCAGGCCTGACATCTTCCTGTTATTTTGTTTGTGGTTTTCCCAGTCTGCACAGTGGAATTTTGTCCAGTGTGTGTTAATTCCAAGCCTTTCACCTCTGTCAGGCAAATCTTCAGTGACTGAAAAAAGGGGAAACATTGCAGGGCTCTGTTTAAAAGGGTTTAAAGGAGGACATTGATCAATCATTCTTACCTCTGTGTCCAGTGAAATCAAGGAACAGATTGTCCTGGAAGATATATCAAAACTTAGAAGACAGGGAAATTATTAGAGACAATCAGGAACTCCACTTGGGATGAGGTAGTCACTAGTATCAGTACAGGCTGAAGAATGAGTGGATTGAGAGTATCCATGTGGAAAGGGACCTGCAGATATTGTTAAATGAATGATTTTGATATGAACCAAGACTATGAACTTGCACCTCAAAAAACTAACCTTAGCCTGGCCTGCTTTAAAAGCAGTGTGGCCAGAAGGGCAAGGGAGGGTATTCTACCCCTCTATTCTGCCCTCATGGGACCCCACCTGGAATACTGCGTCCAGCTTGGAAATGCTCAGCCCAAGAAAGACAGGGACCTGTTAGATGGTGTACAGAAGGGCTGTGGAAATTTCCCATGGAACACCCCCCCAATGAAGGCAGGGTTGTTCAGCCTTCTGGAGAAGAAAAGGCCCTGGGAAGACCATTTTGAAGCCTTTAAATATACATGGGGGGCTTATGAGAAAGATGATCCTTTTTGCAAGGGTCTGTAGTGACAGAACAAAAGGTGGCAGTTTTAAAAGTAAAGATGGAAGGTTTAGGTCAGAAGATATTCTTTTATCAAGAGAGTGGTGGAGACACTGACACAGGTTGTGAACACCCCATCCCTGGAAGTTTTCAAAATCGGGTGAGATGATGTTTTGAATAATCTAACCTAATGAAAAATGCTCCTGCTCATGGAAGGTGGGTCGGACTAGATGAACTTTGAAGGTCCCTTCCCAACCCAAACCATTTTATAAATCTATGATTTTATGAAGACAAAACTAGAGAATATTTAAAGTAGCATTGTACACGTAGGGTTGTGGGTTGTTTTCAAAATTTGCTAATTACATTATCATATTTGTAATGTAGATAAATGTTGTGGTTTCTTATCACTATCTGAATACCAAGTCCAAGACAAATACATTAAAAACAGAGATATTGGAAAAAGTCATGTATCTTTGAAAACATTTCTCTCATTATTAATCATCAGCAACAGCAAAATAATACTTCATACATTATTTGAATGCTGTGGGAATAATCTCAACATTTAGGCTGAAATGCAGCACCTTGAATCTAAGAGACCTTTCACTCATTAAATTGTAAATTCTTGATTCTTTTAGGTATCTGCGAGGGGCATTGAGGATAAGAAGGGCATAAAAAATAGGAACATCATAGAAAATAACAGATTTTCAGCAGAGTGAGAAGCTTACTGACAGCTACTTCATACCCATTGTTCTCACACTTTTTTATTCACCAGGTTGTGATCAGTCTGTCAAGAAGAAACTGGTGTTTCTATAGATAGTTGTGACTGTAACTGGTTGTTTTCCATTTTGGGCTTGGTTTTATTGAATTATTTAAAAACCAATGAGGTTAGAGGTACTAGATTACCTGAGATACTCAGTAGCCCACAGTGCTACATTCAGTAGACTCAGCTGCTCTTCCCCCCAGGGAGAGCTGGGAAAGTTGGGCAGCAAGCTATATAAGCTCATGCCATAGTTCTGCTCACAATTACCAATCCTGGGTATCACCCATCAGGATGCCTCTCTGGGGTCTCCCACCTTTCATTTTCATGCATCTCTGTGATCTCTGAGATGTTTCCTCATTCCTTGGTTGTTTCCTCCAGCCCAAGCAAAACTAAGGACTTCACCATGTCCTTTCTGATGCTACTTCTTTCCAAGGCCGTTTTCCTTTTGTGAATATTTTCTTTTAGCACCAGCCCCTCTGTTTTGTATCCTAAGCCAACAGGTTTTTTTTCCTGAATAAACAGTCTATGAACAAAAGCACAACTTTGCAATTGCTGTTCCTCTTTCATGTCTTTTTATTAACTGAAGGATTTGGGATGTGCCAAGTCTGTTTAGATCAAGTACTACAAAACTTTACATCCAGTCCATACCAGTTTCATCTAGCAAATAGAAAACTTTTGTTAGGGAATTCAAAAATTCAGTTTTGAATTCTCACAGTCACATAAATTTATCCTGTTTGCTGACTTCTGTAAGTATTCACAGTTTAATGACTAAGAAGCAAATATACCACCCGATAGAACTCACTTTAGCGTCATTTCAAAGAATCATAAAAGTAAATATATTTTAACAATGGGAATAATTTAATTCCCATGTGAATGTCAAAAAAGTCACTGAAGGTCAGATAGTTGATTACACAAGTGGAGCAATACTGGATTTTTTTGTGATGATGAAAAAGAAGATATACTGTGGCATAAAAGCATTAACAGTCATAAGTCAGAAGATGAGCATTGGGTAAATGCATGTATTTATGCTGTGAGTTCAGCACAGAGATTACATTTATGAATAAGATGGAAAAAGAGTTCCTCAAGGTGAGCAAAAAAAGATTTTGCTGAAAATTTAAAGCCCCCAAAACCTTTAAGAATGAGAAAAAAAAGATTGATAAAATGTAATTATCTCATAGTGCTTTTATGTTTCTTGTGTCAGTTCTCATTTCACATTGGTCATAAAACAACTAAGACAACATTTTTTGTTTCTGGAAGATGGATTGCTGTCAAAAATAGAAATATACAACGAGCAGCAAGAAAAAAAAAACCCTTATCTAAGGGCTTTACTTCTTCATATAAAAAAACAGTCAGAACTACAATATATTTCATTTGGTTTGAAACTGCAAATAAACTATTCATCATTGATATCTGAAAATATATACATATTTATTATATGTTTTATCCACCATAGCTGCTTTTCATAATACCACAAGCAAAAAGACAGACTATTTAAGGCAATAAAGGTCACTTGGTATGCTATTTTGGATACAGCTCAAAATTTTCACCTACTGATTTTTATATTAATTTATTATATGATCTATTTGAATAACAGGTCAAACAGTGATTTAGAAACTGATGTTCCTCTTGAAATGTGTTGGCATTTTGAAAGGAGTTAGGATTACTGGTTTGGTTGGGAAGAAAAAAAGTAATAACAGGTGCTTTTGCACCTGTAATTTCAATCCTCTCCTCTCTAGTATATCCCACTGATGTCAGCATGAACCTTGTACTTGCAAATTTCATGTTAACAGAGTTCAGTGAAGGATAGAAATATCAGAATTAAAATTTACCAAAGACCATTATAGTTTCATAAAATATTAAATCCTGCTGTAAGATCACTGACCAATAGTTTTAATTGTGTGTTTACAAATGTGTACTTTTTGTTCCAAAATAGGAAAGCTGCCTCAGTTAGAAAACTGTTTAAAAAGGACAAATCAAAATTCTAGCTAAGATGGAAAACAATAATTAACCTCAATAAAAAACGTCAAATATAAACAGATGGAGGAACATATGCTAAGTAAAACGTAAATGTGAAGAGAAATCAGAAAGACCTAGATTTTCAGATTCTTTTTTTTTGTTTGTCTGTTCTACCTTAAAGAAATTTCAAAATGTTGTGTTACAAATATAAGCAAAATTTCACCAAGTATCACAGCAGTGAAACAATGCAATTTGTTGAAGTAGATAAGACCCCAAAAGCAAAGAAACCTAAAAGGTACTTCAAGTGTGTTGTTGAATTGAGAACAAAATATGATAGAAGAAAATGCTGCACCTCATTATGGCAAACCTGTCTTACCTATCAATCTCCTATTCATCAATATTTCAATGTGAACATACTCATCATAATTTTCAGCAACTGTTGCTTCTAAAGTATTAAAAAAACCTAAATGTCCAAATTTCATCAATTTTTCAGCTACAGATACAGTGTTAAACAAGCAAACCAGTGAGAAGAAATAATAATATCTTTTAAAAACTATGAGGAAAAATACACAAACAAAAAAACCAGACAAAATATCCCTCCAAAAGAAACCCAAAGAAAATCTGCTTTCTGCTTATTTTCTTGAACAAGTTTTCCTTTCCACTAATTCTCTTTTTTTTT
>VWZU01009518.1:408480-429714 GCA_013397095.1 Sterrhoptilus dennistouni
CCCATTCTTTTTTTTTTTTTTTTTTTTTTTTTTTTTTTTTTTTTTTTCTGGGGACTGGAATGATTGCTTCTTGCTGGTCAAAAATGCAGGGTCCAAATTTGATTCCATTATGATTAATAAAAAGGAGTTTGTTATTTTTATTTTATTTTTCTTGTCCACTGTTCAGCTTGTGGTTTTTAAACTATTGATTCTTCTGAAAAAGAGGGAGGAGCCCCAAACAAATGAACAATTAGTTGAAATTTCATCTTTGACTTGGCAAAGATTACAGATATAGATTATTCTGTGAGAAGTGAGGAATCATAAAACACTCTTCATTCACATTAACAGTTGCAAAAGCTTAGAGAATGAAGAAATACTGGATATGTTAATTCTTCTAATTTAATTAACACTACTGATTTCCATTACCATCCTCCTCACACTTAGCAGGTACACATTCATCTCTCACCTCCAATGATAAATAGATACCTTTAGGAAACAGATTAAAAAGTCAAGAGCTGGAGCTGTGCAGCCCATAGCTATGGGCCCATGCTGGTTTCAAGGAGCAATTAGAAACTGTCTCTGTTATGTTACCCTGTGTACACATTTTTATGAAGTGTATAAATCTGACTTCAATAGATTCACAATGAATTTTCAATTCATGTGGAGCATTTCTTCTCCAAAGCTCATTTCAGTGTTCTATTGAAGAAGTATTGAAAATTCCTTTGCAAGAGGTAATAAAACTTTAGCATGATTCTGTTATAAACAGAAGTACCAGAAATGAGCAGTTCTGAAACTATTTGAAACCAAAGAAATTCAGTATTAATCAATGAAGAGTTCTGTACAGGAGAGTTTCAAACACGTTTCTTCTCCAGTGTGAGGCGATAGAGCTGACATCACTTCATATATCAGGGTAATTTATTTCCTGCCATTAAGGGGGATTGTGAGGAAAAAAACCCCACATTTTTCTTTTTTTTTTTTTTTTAATCTCTATGAATTGAAGCATATAGCCATTCTTGGACATAACAGTGTTTCTCTCTACCTGATGCTTTACCTTTTGGGATGAACACATAGAATTGAAAAAAGTCTGGCTTAACAATTTTGGATCCTTGCTATCACGGAAAATTGTCACACATAATCTATTTATAAAACAATTTTAACAATAAGTAGAAGTTTGTTTGTTTCTTTATTTGTTTTGCACTGCTGCTACTAGAAAGTTATCACAAATCCTTGTGCCCCTATTTCTTAGAAAGTACTTTAGCCTTAATGCTGGTACTGCCTCTGACTGCCATCAGATGATGTGCAAAAGGTTAACACGCTCTTAATGAAGCAATGTATTCTATCTCCCATTTACCATGTTGGTTTTGATTTTTTTTCAGATTGCTCTTTCTTTCAAAAAAAAAAGGCTTTAAATTAAAACATGTGGCACTAATCTCCATTTATTTTTATTACTCCTTAACTTTTTATTCATAAGGAAAAAACTAGCTCAGCATTATCCTGGTTATGCATTTTCAAATCTTTGCACAATACCCTTGTATTGGGTAGGTGCAGCAAGGTTTAGGTTGAGGGGTGGTACAGCAGTAGCTTCTGTGAGAAGCTGGCAGAAGCTTCCTCTGTGCCCCAGAGAGGCAGTGCCATGTGGGTCCAAGACTGACCACTCACTGGCCAAGACTGAGCTCCTCAGCAATGATGGAGGTGCCTCTCAGATAACAGAATTCAAAGACAAAAATCTGCTGTGTGATAAACAGACTGAAACCCCCTTGCCACATTCCCCTGTGCTGCTTAAGGAGGAGGAGGTAGAGAATTTGGGAGAAATGTTGAGCCTGGGAAAAAGGGAGTGGTTGAAGAGAACACCAGGTTAAACTGTTTTAAGATTTAGTTTTTATTTCTCCTTAGTCTGATCTGATAGATAATAAATTAGATGAACTTCCCTAAGTTGAGTCTATTTTGCCCATGACAGTAACTGGTGAGCGATATCTCTCCCTGCCCCTGTCTCAACCCACAAGAGTTGAGAAAATTATATTTTCTCTCCTTTGTCCTGATGAATAGGGAAATGAAAGAGAGGTTTTTGGTGGGCACCTGGCATCCATCCAGGGCCAATCCACCAAAACCACCTTTAAAATATTTTCAGGATACCACTTTCCCAGATACAACTCCTTCTCATTGAATTGTTTAGTATATATTATTAGGCTTTCAGTGTTCCACAGTAACATTTACTGGCTGTCAGGATCTTTCTGGAGTAAACCAATGTGTTCCCTCCAAAGTAAAACTTGGGCCTGATTCTTCAAAGTTTGCTCTAGAAACCATCTTTAAGGGTGGTGTAGATGAAACTGCACCATAACTGGCTGCTTTGTCCTGTGCAGCATTATAGCATCCATTAATTCTCTCTTGTGTTCTCATGAACATGTAGACCTTCAGTTTCATGCAATAAAAATATTAACCTGAGAATATGCATTACCATTCTTATGTTGATTAAAACTGAAGGAAACATACATGAAAAGGGAAATGAATTCCATCCCTACTGTGGGAGGACATTTCAAGTGGGCAGCTTCTAAACAACTCAGGGGTTGCTAACCAGAGAGGACATCATTAACATCTATCTTATGTGTATTTGTTTTCTTGTGCTTGTCACAGATAAAGTTATTAAAAGGCAATTGGATTTTGCTACAGAACATAATTGGGAAGAAGTTCAAAGATGTTTCCCCACTTGAAACTACTTTCTTGAGAAGTGCCATTCATTCATTCATTCATTCATTCACTCATTCACTCATTCATTCATTCATTCATTCATTCATTCATTCATTCATATACCATATGCTACATTGATATTATATAATATTAATTTTTAAACCAGAATATCATGCTTTCAAACATTTGATAAATGTCCAGTATTATTAGATATACACTTCTAATTTTAACAACAACGTTTTTACTAGCATCGAGGAATGGAACAAAGTTTGACAAGAGGTTTCCCATAAAAATGTATTAGTACATTATTATATCCATGTATTGTGTTCCTCAATCAATTTAATTCATTGACTTCTTTTCATTGTTTTCTTTTGGATGGTTCTCAGACATCTTATCATGCTACTTTTTTGTTTCATTTGGTTTTAATTGGCCCAATAAAATATCTCTATAATCTTCTTGATATACTCAGATATATACAGAAAACAGACAAACTGGCTATCTCTTGAAGTTAACTTCTTTTTGTCTCTGACAGTGATGTAGACTTTAGGCAATGTTGTTGTCCTTACACATGGAAGTACTCTCTCTTGCCAGTATCAAGATTTATTTTAAGTAATGAACTTCTTTTTTTTCTTCTTTGTATAGTTGAGGTTTCATTTCTCAGTCATTTACTTTGTATTTTGATTAATTCTGGGAAATTAAAATTTCAGAAAAGAAAAGTAGATGTATGTGAGTAGATTACCTTGTGTGTAAAACTCAAGCTATCTGGTTCCTATACATAAACCTGTGATTTCTTTTTGTCGTCCTCTTAGGCTTGCTGAACAAATTGTAATTCATAATCGGAACATTTCAATCACTCACATCCTTTCTCCAGATTCCAGCAATACCACTCATATCAAATTTATTCTAATTAATAAGGAATTACAGTACCTCATGAATGTTTTCCAGATTACTAAAACTTTCAATAAGTAAGTCAAAATCTTCATTATCTTGAACAAATTGCTACAACGTGCTCACAGCAGGTAGAGTTTGCATCTGCCTCTCATATTTAACTTGAAATTAAAGGCAATGGGTAGATTTTTAATTCCACTTAGGATCAAACAGGCTATTTTACCCTGATTATATCTAGTCTTTAATTTGTGTACATTTCTCCTACGTCCATATGTATGTAGATATAGACGGATCATCTTGCTGTGACGTGACCTGAAAGCACAAAATTACTCTTCAAGTACAGCATTGTAAATTCAATATAAGCTATCAAACCAGACAGGTTTTTTTTTCCTCTAATGTTCATCTCTTTATATATCTCCTATTTCAATAGATAGCAAGCATGGGATAGACATTTAAAACACAAACTTTTATCTTCAATTCACATAGCGTCTCTTTGAAATTATGCCACATATGGAATATGTGCAAGCTACATTCTGATCTGAAGCTCCAGCAAACCACGAAAACCCTACATTTCACTGAAGCAAATTGCCTATTTTAATTGAAGTTTTCTTTTTTCTTTTTTTTATTTTTTTAATGAAGATGTAGGAATGATGAATATTTGCTGCTGAAACTGTATAAAATCCCCAGAACTTTAAAAGCTCATGCGATCCTCAGTGGTCCAGAACACTGTGTGAAACCTTGAAGGAATAACTGATGGAAGTTAAAGCAGCCACGAGTCTTTTTGTGCTATGATCTATTCCTAAACTCAATCCAAAAGGAATGTGAGAAATTCTCACTCCCAACCACAGGGCTTTCTTAAATTAGGCTGCAGAGGATTGTGCTTCCACCTCTCAGTCCCCTGGGTATGCACTGTGGCAAAAGCAAGGGGATATAAAACTTCTCCCCAGGGGAACAGGCGGGCAAGGGTGGAGACCATGGCTGAGGAGTGGTGACATACAAGCACTGTAGGTGCCTCTGCCAGGGAATAATTTCAGCTGCAGTTCCAATGTAGGCAAGTGGGAACAAAATATAAAGATAAAAGTAGAAGGAGAGGTTGAAAGCGGCGCCTATGTGGGAATCTTGGGGGCAGTCAAGAAAAGTAGTACACTAAGCAGAAATGAAAGTACAGCCTAGATGGGAAAGACAAGGACCTTAAACACAACTAAAAGGATGGTAGGCAGTGAAAGAATTTTAATTGGGGAGTTTCATGGCCTGAGTTTCAGGAGATAAAACTGACTTTCACAGCAGCATTCTGGAAGGATTTAAGGAGAACAAAGCAAATAGCCTGGCTTTTATCCTAACCTGTGCAATGGTTAAGTGGAATTTTATGTACATCTGTTATCCTTAGCTTTATAATGATTTTTTAAAAGATTTGGGGAGGGGTAAAAAGAGAGAAAGTTTCATTTGTGCTATGTGAAGGATATATTCTGAGGGACAGAGGGTTGTCTTTATAAGCTGATCATCAGAGCTAAAAATGTTCAAGATTTGAAAATGTTGTCCAGCACTCAAATTAAGGCCCAAATAAACAAAGAAAGCTCAGCATGGAGGGTAATAAACTCCTTCCAAATGGTATCATGTTCACAGTAGATCATGATCTTGTTTGACAAATCTAGTCCTGCAAAAATGCACTATAAAATCTGGACCCACTTTGCTAAATAATTCTATTACTGTCAGCTCAGATAAACTTTTGATTTTTTTCCTTTAAAGCTTATACATAGTGCGTTTATCATGTAAAGATATACGTTAAATTTTACACTGTACTATTAATGGTATTCTAAAATTCAAGAAAAAACTTGTCTGCTTATGACAATCCACACATTTGATAACCTATAATGTTTATGAAATGAAGGCAACACTGGAAGTTTAAGTTAATTAACAGTCTTCAGGTAGTTCACTGACTGAATCACACAATTACTGTGTTAACACACCAGATAGTTAAGGACTTCTAGTGTAACACGTAGGACTTCCAAGTTCATACATTCTACAAGCATGTTCATGTTTCAACCTAGCGCAACTTTACTATGGAAAATTTCTTAAAGGCATTTAAAAACCAAACTTTGGCATTTTCTCAAAAGTGATAGTGTGATCATTCAGAAAAAAAGATACATTAGCAATAGACAGGATCTGAACTCATAATAGGCATCTTTGTAAGTGTTATACTTCTATCCATTTAAAAGAGACAACATTTTGCAAATACTATGTCTATTGCTGCCCTTATTAAAAAGTGACTGGCATGCAGAGCTCAGCCTCTTTAAAAGCTTTCTGGAGCCTTTATATCTCATATCTTTGTCTCTTATTTTGGGCTTGTTTTGACAATCTTAACAAAGAGTTATGATTTAATTTCTGAGCTCAAATATACTTTGTGCTTGTGAGGCATTAAAAACAATAAGAAGTAAGCAAGCAGTCATCGGTCTGTATTTGGAGCAGTCATATGTTTGCATGTATTTGGATTATAGAAATAGACACTTCCGTAGGCAATGTAACCACTGAGCCCTTTTTCTTAGAGTCATCAGAAATTTTTGAATTGTAAAACTAAATTTGACAAACATAAAATTCAAATCCATTTGTTAGTGATATTCTGACATTTGTGTCTGATCATAATAAAGCTAGGTAGCAATTTATAGATCAATCTTTAAAGTATATCAAGTGTTTGAGGACTGATTTTCACTAAGGCCAGAGATCAGGGAAAAAATGAAGCGTGAGATTGGTGAAATCAATTCTATCATGACCCATTTGGTGCAGTCCTGGAGAAGAGAGAAGGCAGTCTATACACACATGTGTTGGGGATTGTCTACTGAGGATGCATACACACTGGAGTTTACTTTACATCTGGACCAAGGTGAAACTTCACTACATGGTGTTCCAATTTCAAGTCAAACAGATAAATGCAAACCATTACATCTAGGGATATTTCCTTTCTGGTTTACTCCTGTAATCAACTATTCATCTGATGAACATAGAACTTTGGAACTCTGAAAAGCACAAGTCAGTTTAAAATATGTGTGGATTAAACAAGCTCTATTTACTTTTAAATTGGCACAGAAGGTTAGAAAAGCATTCACACAGGTCTTAGACAGCCAAGTATGGTACATGTGCAGTGAAAATGTACTGCTGGGATTTCAGCTGCTTGTTCATCTTTTCACACACTTCCACTCCAGTTTGTCTCCTCTTTGCCAGAGATGCTTTCCAGGTACTCGTAGGAGGGTAGCAGTGGGCAGAGAGACAGAAAGCAAATTCAGCTTGCACTTACCACCCAGTGTAGACACAGCTCTGATTGCAATGACACATTTTTCAGTCACCACTGCATATGCTTTGCTGATCACTCATCAGGATGCAGGAGTTTGTCTCCCACCAGGAGCAGGAGTTTTCAACTGCATTATCTCATTATCAAATGCTCACTCCTCTAGACATGTGACAGAATTTGAGAACAGAAAGATTAAGAAAGTAACTAAAGAGCACAAAATATCTTGCCTGAAGCTGCTATGTTTCAGACTGGGATGAACTGTTAGGATTCTTCTTGTACCACCTCAGAATGGTATTGTGTTGCCAGTTTTCTGGAATTCAGAAGACTCTTCCCTAAAGAATAACATTTTCCCTTTTCTTCTTACAATGACAGTAATTTTCATTTTAAAATTAACAGAATATCAGAGAAAGAGACATGATCTATGACAAAGATCCTCTTATGTTAGTCCTTCCACAGGAAGTTGTTCACTGTCAATGTGACACCATAATCTCTTATATATCCTATCACTATTGTATGACAATTAAATAAGGTAAGTGTAGCAGACCTGCTAGATAGAACTGAAGTGTTATTAACGTATTTCTTATTACATTAACAATAATAGTTATTACTGAAGGATTATGTATATTACAGCCATTATTTGAGACATAACGCTCTCTTCTTAATGGAAAATTCTCAGGTTTGCGTGCTACATACTTCGCCCCACCCCCCCATCATTAGCCAGCACTAACTGCTTCCCTTCCATATTTATTCTTCTTTCTTCTACATATCAACAAAACACACTTCATTTGCAACAGAATTATCTCTCTTCTAATTGAGGTTTCCAGGGAAGCAAAGTGAGATAATTTAATTACACTCCAAATAGCTGCTCTACCTCGAACTGTTCAAATCTCTTCAAATCAAACCTCACATGATGGATGGAGTGCACATAATTTTACAAATGTGAATAAGTATATCATGTCCAATACATAACTTAGACTAAATCTTGACAAATGAAATTAAACCCCCAAACTTTATAGCTCAGTTCTTCCCATAGAGAGCCAAACACAACATTCATGTTCTCAGAAATAAGAGGACTATCCTAAGCAAAACACTGTATCAGGTACTTTGAAGACTAGTGTATGCACAAAAGTACTTCAGCTTCTTTTGGTTACTTCAGAAAAGGAACCAGTCTGACAGAACAAAAATTCTACTTTGCCAGAATTAGGCTGATCAGGCTTCTTTCAGACAATCACCAGGTACTTCTTTCTACCTGCATGCTTACATGCGCTCTATTAGCACGCTGTCTGAGCATTGCACAAAATTTAATGAACTTGTCTAATGCAGATGTAGAACCTTAAATGCATTTCATCAGTGCAAGATTAGTAAGGTGAGGCTAAGAATGGTCCTTGGTGGAACATCGATGCTGAAGGGCTAGAACTATATAGAGGGCATTGAAGTTTAAAAATCTTGAACACTCATGATTACTGAAGCTCCCTTGGATTTTTGTCACTGAACTATAATGATTGTAAAGGGGAAGGAAGCCAGCATTGAATTCTAAGAAAATTATTTTTGGAATTAATTTAGCATGCAGCTCACCATGAAACTGAAAGTTCAGCAGCACTGGGACCAGTCCTGTCTCTCTTTGCAATTGTACAGAAGTAGTCTATCTACATGAAATGTTTATCTCATGCTATATAGGATATAAACAGACGTTAAGTTCTGCTTGCAAAAGGACCATGATTAGCCACTACAGGAAGGTAAGCAGATTGAGGAGACAGGCTGGAAAGACTGAACAAATGTAATTTGAAAAGAAAAGATCCTTCATGTGACAATTATAAGAGTCTCCTAATGGCTGAATGATTATGGGTTTGGTGACCTCCAGGGTAGACTGCAGTATTGCAGTATTTAAGTTACACTTAAGTACCTTCAACCACACATTTTTAGTGGCTGCAGGTAGGGAGATCAATATTTATGTGGACTAACAAAGGGTATTTCTGAATTCGTTCATCACTGAAAGTATGTAAATACTATATAGGAATTTGTTTCCATTGCCTGTAGTAGAAGCTTCTAAAGGCTGATGATATCCCACAGGATTTGACACCGTATGAGCACACAGCAAAGACAGAAGACCTAAGGCCTTTGTGGCTACATATAACAGTGGACAGTTTCACAAGCTACCTCTCAGAAGCATAAAGATAAATTATTTCCTAAAGAGGGACTGAAGAAACCTTCCAGCCAAATGAAAAATGAGACATGATGCCAAAAATGTGAAAGCCGAAAAGGCCTTTCCTGATCCATCTCCTTTTTCAAATGAATTCTGTCAGATAATAAAGGTAAAAGATGGTAAATTCAGAAAGTAACAACATCCAGAAAACAGTAGTAGTTCATACTGGAGAAGGAACAAGAGCAATAACCTGAACTAGGATGCACTGATAAAACTCTCTCTGATAGACATGCTAAAATTAAGGAAAACTGAAGCAAATGAAAGACAGAGAGAACTTCATCTAGACAACCCAGAACAAAAAAAAACAAAAAAAAAAAAAAAAAAAAAAAAAAAAAAAAAAAAAAAAAAAAAAAAAAAAAAAAAAAAGTGCAATAATTTGAAATTGGAGGTCATGTCAGGAGGCAAGAAGAAAGCAAAAAAATTGTCAAGTCTGAAACAGAATGCAATTCAGGAACTATTAACAGATAACTCCAAAAAGTGATTACTAAAAGGGCATACAGAAGTTTGTTTCTTGTGTCTACAATGGGTAGGATATACACAATTGTCAAAATCCATTACTATCAAATAGACAACTTTCCCTTTTTTTGGGATAGGAAAACATTTTTTTTTACAGGTTAGTAAAATTTTAACCTTCTAGAACCTCTTAACAGCAACATTTATATAAGAAAATGAAAAGAGATGAAGAATAAAAGTGATGTGGAATTACTTATACAAAGGTGAGACTGTTTAGATTTCTATTTGGTTTTAACACTTTTTTTGAGTTTTCATCTATTACCTTTTACCTATTTTATAAAATAAGAGGTGCTGACAAATGGCAAAAGAAAATGGCTCTCACATGAGAAAGAATCAACAATAGAGATATGTTTTCAGGTTTGTTCCTTTTTCCTAATTCCACTTTAAAAGTACAAGCAAAGAATTAAAACCCAAAGGTCTTGAATCACTGTAAGTCAGCAATACTGCAAATCCAGAAGAAAGATACATTCCCATCAATTTTTTGCCTAGAGATGCACTGGGAAGGGAAAGGAAGCAGAGGAAGGGAGAACTCAATCAAGCAATTTGAAACAAGGTCACAGGGCCTCTTATGCTCCCACGGTTAACATACTAAGGAAGATTTTTCAACCTCTTCCTTTTAGGTAAACCTCTGAAGACATATTTTTATGGAAAGATTCCTTAGATTGAAGACTGCAAATGTAAATGAAGTGTAGATCAGATGAGGGGATATGATAAATTAATTTTAGGTTCACATTATACTGGGTCTCTGAAGCTCATGAATTTTACGTGAAAACTTGACTGCAACATTGCAGGTTATGTTATCTGGTTGAAATGCCATGTACTTTTGAAGCATTTTCCTCAGTAGTCCATCAGACAAAGACAGGTTGTAAAACATACAAGAGGGATACCCCTCTGGTAGTCCCCACGGTAAAGGAGGAGGAAAAGTGGAACTTGATAAATAGCAAAAAACATGGCCTTGGATTTGGTTTTCTTTGCCCAAGTCAGGTGATGGTTTGAGTGAGTCTTTTTTGCCCTCTGAAGGCTTTGAGTCTGTGCTTGGTGAGAGAATGAAGCAGAGTCTCAAGGTCTTATTTTTTTCTTGGTTTCTCACGTGTTTATTAATTCTTATCTTACAATTCTCTCTGTGCCCAGACAAGATGCTCACAGCAGCTTGGACACAGGACAACTCCTCCCATGATGGGGTGTTGCTTTGCTTTTATACAGATAACTACAACATGCAATTTCATACCAATGCCTAACACCTATACTAGAAGGAGCATTTCTACTTTGACCCAATCCCTTCAAACTACCTTGTGCCCATGTCACTGCAGAAAATGGATGCCAAGGGAGAACAAGAAGAACCCAGGGTTCCACCCTAAATCCTCCATCATGTTCCCCAGTTCTAAGAACCCCAAACTACAAAACTTTCCACCTGGTGATTAGCTACACTGTCTGTCACATATTTGTGACTTGTAATTCTTCTCTGTGTTGGAAGTTTTTCTCATGGACTGAAATCAAAGCCTGTGTCTTCCTGGGCTCTGTGCCAGGGTCTCAACCCCCCCTGCACAGACCCCAGACCCTCTTGCTTGGGTCCCAGACCTCTCTGCCGAGGTCTGTTACCTTCCAGGGCACCCAGAGGAATGCCCTGGACCCTGACAACATGGCAGTAACATCTGTACTTTGCAAAGTTGAAAACCTTTTCTGTAGCATGGTAGAAAATAAAAGCTAGTGAAAAAAAAATCCATAATGAGCATTTCTCAGAGTATTGTTTGGGAAAACAGACAGGAATTTACAAAAAAACCAGACATGGATATAGTGATTAAAATTACTAAGAAAAAAGTATTAAAAGCCTGTGAGAAAAAAATATGTTAAGAAATGGCACAAGTACAAAGAGCGAGTTCTTTGCAGTCTAGTTAATTGCTAATTTTTTGACAATGATACAGGAGAAACATGGTTTTTACCAGGGCACTCTTTTCGAAAGAAATAGGATTATATTTTATTATCACACATATCAAGATATATCTCTACACAGAAGAATAGTGACCATGAATAACCTCATTAAATTAATCTGAATTAATATAAAATACCTTAACAGTATAATAAAAAGAAAGGGAAAAATAGAAAGATCTTGGAAAGTTTCTAGCAGACATGAGAAGGCACACTCCATAGTTGCAAGAGCCATTGTTCAGAGAAAATTGATTTAACCAGGGTTCCTTCTCCTTGCACCTCTCTAAAAAATAAAGAATTTGGTGTAAGTGTAGACAAACATAACTCACTTATAGGAAAAAAAAAAAGAAAGAAAAAGAATGCAAAAATATAGTCTCCGTCTAACCTCAGAGATTACTGTAAATTCAGGCAATGCCTCAAGCTTGCACAGACTTCTGCAACGGTTTCAGATCTAGCAAAGTCTGGAGCCAAAGCTTTCTCATTTGGCTTTTAAAGCAGAATTCTGCAGCATCTGGTGCAACTGTTGTTCTCCAGATGTCTACTTCCAAACTTGGGTGGGATTCATCTGCCTTAGATGTTTATTAGTTAGATAATCAAAATTTTAAACTTAATAATAAAACCCTATCTTACCGCCTCAATCACATTTTATTATCAGTTAGAAGGTAGTCCCAGTGGGCTACTTATCTTCTCTTGAAGTAAGGAGACAGGCCATGAGAGCACCTTTGATGTAGATTACTACAATTTACCTGTACACATTTAGGGCAAAAGTGTCCCAACAGTCATCGTAACCAATTAATTTTGACTATTTTCAGGATAAAAAAAGCTCTCAAGGCTCTCTGTTTCTAGGCTTTTACTAACTTCATGATAAATTATTTCTTAAATAAACCACAGGCTGGATTAATAGAGACTCCTTCTCCTTTCCTTTCTGTATTGGAAAAAAAAATCCTGGCCTAGTATTTGGCTTTTTTTCGAGACTTCTTTAATAAATAGTGATTTAGTAAGTAGGACTTGCTGGTCCTGTTTCCAGTAATTACTTTTTTTTTTTTTTTTTTTGGTGAATTTAAAAACTTTGATTTTTTTCTTCCTCTCACCTAAAAGGAAATAATTTATATCTATTTTCTTATCACTTCAAGATGCCCAAAATATAATTTGCTGGGGATGCTTTGTAAACTACCATCCCCAGAATGCTTTTCTAGTTCTATGCCACATGTCTGTCCAAGTGAAGTCACAACTAATGTGTAAATTGGATAATTCCATTTTCTGCCATGCAGTTTGCACTTGCTAATGTCAATTTGCCTGTAAAAATGCAGGGTCTTACAAATGGAGTATTTACATGTACATACGTTTTGACAGTTTCTCTCGAGGCATACAATAACATTAACCCAGAGCAAATTGTTCCTTTCCCGAAAAGTAAAGACGTTACCAAACCTTCAGGTGAAAGGGACACTTCTGCTAAAGGTCAGGTAATCTAACTGCAATTTTTCTCTAACTACTGCTTTAGGTGTCAACTTTAAATTCTATTTAAGATTGAATTAAAAGTATGAAATTCTAATGAGGAAGCTGTTGGGTACATTTTTCAATGCTACATCATGTCTTCTCTTATATCTAAAACCAGAAATTTTTAATACCTAACATAATTTGAGGGCTTGGTTTTCTCACGGAGAGGAATATGAAGGTTCATAGAGAGTAGCATTAAAGTTCACAGAGAGGAACATGGAAGTTCTGTGAGTAACACTGGCTACTGGTATAAGTGATAAGACAAAACACTGTATTCCCTTATTTTATTATGTTTTTTTCTACAGTTTAATTTCTAAATCAGTTTTCTGAAATTCCAGAAACTGTTTTTTATTTTTAGTCATAGTTTGTTCTTTTTTTTTTTCTGAACGTCAAGAAATCTCAAACTTCAATGTCCTGTTGAGGTTTTTCTGGTTTCGTGCATTCCATGCTGGCTAGTAATCAAAAAAAAATTAAACCTAGCTCTACACTCCGAAAACTAATTACAAATTTTAGCTGGAATTTCAGCATTTGCATACGCACTGCCCAAGCCAGATTAATGCTGGCCACTTTTTCCAAGGCTCATGAAGATTGTGTACATATTCTTTCAATTGGCTTTTGATTTGTGACTCTTGTTCACGCACCTATGGACTTTGTAGAAATGCAGTCTACATTCTTCAATTCATCAAACTCTGAAATAGGCTATATAGCCTAATGGTAGAGAAGTTGCATCACTAAGCCTTTCGATGTAGAAATCTTTGTTCTTCCTTTGCTACCTGCCTTTGTCACACAGCTAAATTATTGCTTTCCAAATATTCAAGGGCAGGTACCATGGGTTCAAATTCCCAACCACTGTGGCAGTTTTTAAATGATGCTTAAACAGTTTGTAGCTTCTTACAGTCATCCATCATACCAAGAGAGACACATTGGCATACTCACTTTCAATATCTTTAATGCATTTAATTTCCTTCTTGAAAACTGAAGAATGAGATTACTTGACCATATTATTCTAAGTACAAATACAACTCTTGGCTTCATTCTGTCTCAGAAGCAAGATGGGATTTCTTAAGCCATAAAATCCTCTATTTTTGAATTACTTAAATCTTGAAGAATTTAATATTGCTCCCATCATATTAACAACTGGGCATTATTTTCTGACTAGGAGATCATTTTTTTTTTTCTTTCCCTAGGTGAACCTGGGCAAGGAATATGTCTTCTTGATATTCTACTTTGATACACTGAAATAGCCCAAAATTGTCTTGATACAAATTTCAGTTTATGCTGTCAAAGTTAGGCATTTTTTCCCTTGTTATCTGACCAGTATAGGCTTGGCCTTGTTTCACCTCTGTGATTTATTTGGAATCCTCATGAAGTATTTGGCACCTCTTCAAAGAGGGAAAAAAACCCTGTAGGATGTTGACAGACTCTCTATTCTCTTAGGTTATGAGTTGCTTTCCTCCCCATCTGATATTTTTTGCCACCAGAAATTATTTTCCTGAACATAAAACATCCTGTTGCTGGAGTTTTGATGATATTCACTGCAGGTATTTCAAAGTACTCAACAATGGCTTATTCACGGTGATTTTCCAGGCCCTGTAACCAGATTGCATGTCCTCTTAGTGCCTGGAGCTGAACAACTAGATTTTTTTCTTTAAAGAATCATAGATAGTAGTTGTTTCTCTGCTTAAACTTTCGATTATTCTGTGCTTGTTATTATTCCACTGGCCAATCACCACAGCTTAGCCTCTTTAGAAGGTATAATTTTGTAACTTCAGGTGATTCAGATGCCTTAATATTAAGAAATAAGAGTAAATGGTTGTAAAAAAATATTTCTTGCCAAAGAGTCAATACCGAGAACAATATTCTGGTCAACTTCATTTTCAGACTATGGAAAATCATGGAGTATATTTGTGAGAACATGAAAGTAACTGGGAACACTCAGCAAGGATTTACAAAAGGTCTGTCTTTTTGATAAAATGCATGAATTCTAAAAATAATGGAAAATGGATTTCATTCATCTTGACTTTAGCAAGGTTCTAAACACTATTTTCTCACATCAAAATTGAGACTTTATACTCGGAATGAGTATTCAACTAGGTGGGTAAAAAATTGATTAGATTAAAATTGATTAAAAGCTGGGTTATTCATGGAGGGCAGTAAACAAGTGGAGTTTTGTAAAAGTCTATCTCTAGATCTTTTGTACATACCATCTTCATTGGACACAACAGAAGAGACAAAGTGGTGGACTCTTCAATCTTGGTACTAAACCATGGAGAGTAAGCTGATACATTTGACAGCAGAAGGGACATTTGAAAGATCCTAGACAAACTGTGGGAGGAGTGGGTTGGTAATAACCTCCTGAGGTTAAACAAAACAAATGCAAAGTCACATATTTGGGAAGTAATAACCCTTACAGCAACACAGTCTTCCTTGTTTAGTCTAGGGAAGATGGCTTTGGAGCAGATCTAAAAATTCCCCTTCTATATTTTCAGAACACAAAGATGGGCTGTTCTCAGTGCTGTGTGATGAGAGCTGAGACAAGTTGAAACGAAAATTGTTCCAACTGAATGTAAAGGAAAACCTTTTCACCAGGAGGAGATGCCAGCCATGGAGCAGGTTGCTCAGAGGCTGAGCAATCTCCACCCCTGGACATTTTTAAGACTTAAATGCAGAGTCACATGATCAGATTTCACAGATGACCCTTCTGTGAACAGCAGGCTGGAATAGAGAACTCCCAAGGTCATTTCCAACCTAAATTATCCTATGATCCTATGAAGACTCCACCTTTTCTAAATGTGCCAAGTTTCTCAGTTGTCTTCAACTTTTTTCAGGTATTTCATTATTCTGTTCCTAATATATCTTCAGGGCTATTCACAGCTTGGTCCTGAATAAATGATTCCAACTTCCTGACACCTTCTCATGCAAAATAATCAGCTGTAATCATGCTGTTACATAAAATATCAAATTTTAGGCCTTGAATGAACCTTGTGCCAACAGAGCCTAAAAAGTATTTCAGATGACCAGCAAAATAAACAAACAAATAAAAGAATCTTGAGTCATGTGTCTGAACTCATAGCATTATTTAGATGCCATAGGCCTTCCCAGCTGGCATCTTACTATGCTCCAGATAGGCACAGCCCTTCAACAAGTCTGTCTGCTGGCCTTACATACCCTGCAATATTCACCTGTGTTTACCCTGAATAAATCAAACTGTTGTTCTTATAAATGATAATCAGAGCTTTATGAATGATAACTGGAGCTTTATGAATGATAACTGGAGCTTTGACATATTTTTATACATTTGAACACCTGCATCTATTCATTAAATTGAGATGATTCTAAGTGCAGTTTAATCAGAGAATTTTCAGTGGAACAAGGTCTCGTTATGGCAATAGTCATGTAGTAGAGTCAAATCCCAAATACCTAAAAGCTTTTTGTGTACTAAATATTCTTTATTATGGATTTTTCTAACATTGTATTTTTTATGTTTAAATGAATGATGAGGAAGGAATGAGACTTGCTGTGTGTCTTCAGATCCTTATACTTTTTTTTTTTCAGAACTATGGGAATTTTTTCCTAAGGCTATGTTTGCACACAGTATGGGGCACATGCAGAGAGCCTGCACCTGTCATCTAAATTGCTTTCAAAGCCCAAGTGAACACTAGGCTATGTGGAAGTAGTAGTTCAATGCAGTGAGAGCTTTGGGTAATGCATTGACACTATAAATCACCTTGAATCTGCAGCCAGTATAGTTCCCTTTCTGTGATATAAGCAGCAGAACAGAATGGGGAAAATAGATGTTTTCTGAGGTGCTACTGATGCTCATGTCAACAACAACAAAAACCACAGGATTTTAAAAAAATATACAGTGAAAGATTTTAAATTATTTTTAAGTGCAATAGCCAGATGCAGAAATGAAAAAAAAAGCCTCTGTGGATGAAAAACAACAGAATCTAGAGTCGACACTATGGTCCATGTGCTTTGTAATTCAATAAGGTGGATCAGAAATTATTTAAATATTCTGCACATATTTGAATGACAAGGTTAAAATTATCTGCTATCATTACTAGATAATATTGAGATGCTTAAATGAATCCAGAGGAGAACCACCAAAATGAATAAGTAATATAAACTACAGGAAGAGTTAAAGAAATTTAGGTTTCATACATACAATCACAGAAAATCAACGTTTGTTCAACTTCGTGCACTCTCAGTCATACTACTCACCAAATCAGAATCAACCTGGGGAAATCAGTTTAATTTATTACAAATCAAACCACATTAAGGAGATGAGAAATAAAAACCTAAAGGTTAAAATGCCTTTCCTTCACTCCTTCTTTCTTAAATTCACTCCTGAAATCTCTATGTCCTTCCTCGCAGCACCACAGGGGAACAGGGAACGGGAGCAGTTCAACACATGTTGTCTCTGTTGATCCTTCCTCCTCAGAGGGAGGACTCATCACACTCTTCCTCTGCTTCAGCGTGGGATTCCTGCCACATGAGGCAATCCTTCACAAAATTCTCCAACATGAGTCCTTTCCGTGGGCTGCAGTTCTTCACAAGGTGTCCTAGTGTGGGTATCTCCCATGGGGTGCAGTCCCTGAGGAACAAGCTGCTGCTCTCCTCTGGGTTCAGGTCTGCCTGGGTCCACAGGTGCTGTCAGGACTACACAGGCACATAACCTCCTTCAGGCACCCACATGCTCCAGTGTAGGGTTTTCCATGGTCTATAGGTGGATTTCTGCTACACCATGGATCTCCATGGCTTTCACCATGTGCTGCTGGGGAATCTCTTCTCCATAGCCTGGAGCAGTTCCTTCTTCTTCTGCACTGACCTGGGTGTCTGCAGGGTTGTTTCTCTCACATGTTTCTGCTTCTCTATCAGGACACTCAGTGCTGCAGAGGTTTTCTTCCCCTTGTGTCACTCTGTTATCTGAGTGACACTCACCACCATTGCTGATGGGTTTGGCCTTGGCTAGTGGCAGTTTCATCTTCGACCCACCTGGGACTGGCTCTCAGACACAGGTGTAGCTTCTGGAATCTTCTCACAGAAGCTACTCTGTACCATCACTACCAAAATCTTGCCATGTAAACCCAATGCATGTTCATTAATGTCAACAGATAAAGAAAATTTTCAGGGAATAATAATAAAGAAAGCAATAAAGAGACACAAACCCATGCCAAGTAAACAAGTAAGGGAGATGATAAATTATACCAAAACTTCTCAAGCATTAATTGATGAGTCATGAAAAAAGTATAGGCAAAACTTCGTAAAAGGAGAAAACAGGCATTGCAACTCATGAGAAGAGGGAAACAAAATAAACAGGATTGATATTTCAGGGGGACTGGGGGGACTGTGCAAAACCATTAGGGAATTTATAGCAGAAGAATCTTGTGTGAGGCAAAGGAAAGTATCAGGGAAGGAAAAATGCAGCGAGGAATAAGAGGAAGGAAAAAAAGGGTTTATATTATAAGTTCTTATCTTCCTGAGCCCTCTGCCTGACCAATGCAGTCTACTCTGTATCTATTCTTAAGGCTTTTTTTTACCATTCTCTGTGTAATTTCACTCTCTATGACATGCATGAGAGACACAAGGTCTAGGTTCTAGGACATGGAAAAGCAGCCATAGGTGACAGGGCTCCAGTTCTGTATGCCAATGACTCTGGAAATCAGCACACAAGTCGCTGCACGTGGGAGTTCTAAGAGTTGGTAGTTGTGGAAAGGTCTCAGTATGTTCTGATGAATTAAAACTCTCCCTAATGAATTTAAATTGATGTCCATAGATATGTATATGTAATTCAATTGGAAATTTCAAGCTGGAATAACCAGTAAGAAAGAATAAATTATGCATCTGTAAAGGTTAATAAACTTTACAAGGGAATGCAGGTGCCTTACATTAGGTGGGTCAGGGCACACACTGGGATTTGGAGGAACCCATGAGTTTGGGGTGCCCAAGGGCTGAGTGTGTGGGTGTTGAGTGGGTGCAGACTACTCAGTGGGACCAGCTGGTGAGTTGGGGACACATGGCGTGGGCAAGGGGTGCTGGAATCTGGACAGGGCTGCTGGGTAGTCACCTGTTACAGCAGAGCTTTCTCAGTGAGCTCGGAACTTTCCAACCCGAATATCTGCACAATTAAGACAGTTCAGGGGGCATTAAAAAAAAAAACAAAAAAACACAAAAACAAAACAAATACTTTCTGGTGAAAGGATCCTGTAGATATACTGCAATTAATGTCAACAATGACAGTGAATTGTTTTTTGTTTGCACTTGCACCACATACTGACTAGAGTGATTGTTTCAGTGATTTCTGTTTTGCAATAAATCGGAAATTATTTTTCGTGTCAGCATGCTGCCAGAAACAGCATGATGATACAAAACAGTGACAAAAGAAATTGACAGCAGACACTTCAGGTACCTTTGTCAGATATGAAATATGCCATATCTAGTAAATAAATCTGTTCTAAGAAACAAAACTCACTGAGAATAAACCCCAAAATTTACACTTCTTGAAACAAGGTGGATAAAGTTTTCTGAAGAATCTGCACCAAGCATTGTCTGCTCTTGCCTTGGGCTGGACAAGGCAACAAATATGCATAGTGAATATAGGATGCAGGATTATTTATTCCATTACATGGAGCCTTCAGGTCAATTTGCAAACAAATCCAGGCACTGGAGTTGCTGTGGAAATACTTCTGATATTTTCAACAACACAAGTCTTGAAGTGAGGTACATATATCTCATATGTTTTTATGGACTTTGTCTGTCAGGAATAGATGTAGATGTGAATACATGTAACCCTGTTTACTATGGCAGTGTTAGTAGTAACCCATCAATGTATTGACTTAACTAGTTTTGTTTAGAAAGCTCTATCTGATATACTCCTGTGTGAAGTAAGGAAATTTTGTAATTGTTGAGCAAATTTAAATATCAAAAATATTAACAGATTCCTTGATTTTTTTTTTTAAATCAACATTCGGTGGGTACAGAACAAGGGTCATTTAGAAGAAAAGAATATGTTAACATAAATGAGATTTCTGTACTTTTTTTTGTGAAAGGGTGGCAGCTAGCTAGAGATGAATACAAGTAGCATAGTTTCAGTATATTTGTTTGGAGCACTGTGTTCCAATGTGCTTACAATGCCAGTAATTGACAATATGGACTTCATTGATTTAAAAAGTTCTTGGTACTGTTTTATTCAGTATATTTATGCCTAGTGGTACAGCACTTATCTGGGATCTAACTGTGATCTGTAATTATTTATAATATTCCCTTTAAGGTAGCAATCTAAATTAAAATTACTAGCCAGAAGGTTTTTTAAAAGAGCAACTCTAACCTCCTTAGAAAATCACATGCATATTGATATAACTAGTTCATCATACATTTTCTAGCACCCTAAGGCAAAACCAGACTCTTTTTTCTACTTGTTCAATTTTCATAGAGTATCTCATTGAACACTTTCTCTATTCTTTCAGGAAATTTTCAGGAATATAACTCTTTCCACAGTTCCAAATTTTAAGCTTTTATATCAATTTTATGTCCTTGTTTATTGATTTCTTACTTTATGTAAAAACAATGAAATATGAATTTTGTGAAGCCAAACTACACTGGTAATTTTTTATATTATGTTGCACACAATATCGACTCATTTATTCCCTTATTAACATGAAGTTTTCCTTTTTACCACTTCTAGGAAGGAGTATGATGAAAATCTGTTTCAAATCTCTAGTCTGGTTTGTCACTCAGCAGGGAAATAAATAAATGTCTCCAATAACTTTATTCAAAGCATTTTCTTTGGTAAACACAATCAAGTATACATAGAGACATGCAAGCAATGAAATAACAGAACATCTGGTGAACTGCAGGTGGGCCAGGAATATGAAGTTGGAACAGGTGCACAGAAGCAGGTTTTCTCATTCTGAAATTGTATTAGATGCTGGTAGGTTTCTATATATGTGAGGCAATGACCTGCATGAATTCCACATAGGTTAGAATCAGCTGCGTGTCATGTTCAAGAACGTATTTCACAAGAGGGTAGAGCTGTAAAGAAAGTAACTATTACATTAAGTTTTTTATTTTAATACATATTTTTGCTGCAATATCTAAGGATGTCCTGATCTCCTCATGCTTCCCTCAGGCTCCTACGTATGATATCAGTGCTTTTATACATGTAACTCTGGTGTTGAAAACTCAGTTTCCCGAGTAAGAAAACACTGTTTAAGATGCCCTCTTCTCTTTCTTATAATTTTTTTTTTTTTTTTTTTTT
>VWZU01009518.1:429760-450706 GCA_013397095.1 Sterrhoptilus dennistouni
AACTAGGTAACTAGTAGTCAGTTGCAAGTGTTGATGGGGGAAAAAGTAACACCTTTTACAAACTCTTAGTAAAAGAATGTTTCAAAATTCTTAGTATTTTTACTAAGTACTAGTATTCAAAATTGTTAGTATTTTTAAGATCCCAAATCTGAAGCTAAAGCTTCCTAATTTCTTTGGTGAATTCAGCCATGAAAATGCATCTGAATCCTTTAGGATTGCAAAACATAAGCATTTTAAAAATATTTCAGTAATAAGATGCCTAATTTTATGCTCCTCATCTAGAACTAAGAGGAGCAAGCTTTTTTCCCATGATTCCTTACTAGGTACTAGGTTCTGTAAGTTAGTGAAGGAGATCTAAATCATTTATGTCTCATTTGAAATCAATGTTTGCCTTGTGCCTTCTATAGCATAGACAATACATCCAGACAGACAGTTTGGTCACCTTCTGTACAAAGATAGCCTCTGCTTTATGTCTTTATCTGTGCTCATTGTGTTCTGTCCATTACTCCAATCAGTTTAGCCAGCTTAAAGCATACAGAGGTGTTCCTATGCTACATCTCTCAGGATTTAAATTCAATTAAAAAAACCCAAACTAAACAAACAAACAAACAAAAAAACCCAAACAAAACCAAAACTCAACAAACAAACAAAAACCCCACAAACAAAACCAAAACAAAACAAACCCCACAACCCCCCTACAAAACAAACTACCCAGAAATGAGGCCTATAATTTCTAAATGCACAAAACCCCAAACCGAACATATTAAGCTTAAGCTAGTCACTGTTACTTAAGTCACTGTTAATTACTTACTTACCAGTCAGATGTGCTTGATCAACCAGTGTAATCAAAGAAACCTGACTGGTTTTTTGTTTACCCACTTTGCTGATAGAGACTTTTACCCAATTATGCTTTTTTTGCTTATTTTATCAAAGACTAAATCCTTAGACCATCTACATACAAGCAGTTATTCCACTAATTTCTGATATTTCTAATTCAAATTATTTAGTTCTACCATTTAGAAAATAATATTGCTATAACTCTTAAGCCACTTTATTTTCCCTGAAAATTATTTAGGAGTCCCAAATAGCCAAAGGAAGCCTGGAAATATTTTTCATTATGATTTCCTAAGTCATAATACCTTGCTTGCCAAAAGTCAAATATTATGGACTCATTTACATGATGCTAATAGCTCAAGTTGTGTCAAATCTGCTGAGTTTACCAACTAACTCGTCTTTAAGTTGTTTGCACATATAATACCTATTAAATTTCTAGGCTGCACACTTGAATTGGGAACATCAAAGTAGCTATCTTCACCCCTCCACCGTTTGCAGGTCATAAACCAAACATATTTTGACCTATTTTCAAATAATTTCACATGCATCCAATAAGCACACAAGGCTTTCAGACCAGCTTTATTATGTAGCACACTTGAAAAATAATGAACACCAAAACAGTCATCAGCAAAATCACTGAACAAGGCTCAGCTCAAAAATCTATTCCAACATTAGTATCCCACTAAGAACAATGAAAACAAACCAGTAATTATTATTTATGTCTGTCATGAGTCAAAATGCATGCCATTTTAAGTTGCACATAGCATTTAAACTAGTTCCTTTTTAAAATACACTTGTGGGCCCAAATTTTAACCAGAGTTACAGTTGTTAAACATGTCAATGGTTTTCCTTGGAGAATGGAAACCTAACAAGGAAGAGAAAAAGAAAAGTTCACCCTTTCTCATAGTGGTATTTTTCCTTTGCCCACTATGTTACTGCTATTTCCATTGAGAACTTCTGAGAAGGTTTTAATATCTGGACATCCCATTGTATTCCCTCACCTTCTTTTGAGATACTTGTATTATCCTGGTCCCACTGTACCTATGTAGTTTCCTATGAAACTAACTCATACCTGGTCTGTGTAACTGCTGCCTCTTGGAATGCAGTGGGAAGGTGTAAGTTAACCCAAACATCTGCACACCATAGTACAAAGACATCAGGGGCAAGTTATCCTTGCAGAGAGGTGGCACTGCATGTCTGCATCCAACCTTTGTGGCAGTTTCAGGACGCAGAAAACCAAAGGGGAAAGAAACAAAAGCTTGATTAGTTCTTTATTTTACTGGTTTCTAGTTAGCTAGTTACTAGTTAGCTGTGGGAAAAACACTCTCCCTGATTGTTGGATTATGTCTTTTTCTGACCCAGAGGTGGGGCAACTTCTATCAGGCTTTAAGAATTCTCTACAAATCCATTTCTCACACCTGACCTTTCTTTTCCTTTCACAGACTGTATTCAGAATCTATACTCTTCTATCAGATGGAGGAGTCTGTCTATTCACTAAACAGGGACCTCAGAAAACCCTCTTTCTATCCATATCACCACAGAGAATTCTTTTTCAGGGTTCTAATTCTTACCTAATTTAGATCAAGCCTACCTAAAGTAAACTGAGGGATTTAAATGAAGCTACTTCCTTCTTAAACTTGTGCAACTCACAGGAATCTCTGAAACCTTAGGATCATAAATCAGTCTTACCTTAAATTAACACTTTGTTTTTTTCTTTAGTGAACTGGGGAATTGTTTTCTTCCATTAGTAACTTGCAGCTGCTGATGGTCCTACTAGAGATTCCTGATTGCAATACTTTGCCATGGAAGTCACTGACACCTCTACATTTCTCTCAGGAAGACAGTAAATGTGAGAAATCTAGTCTTTGCTAGAATTGCAAAAAGTTCTGATCATTCCGCACACATATGACTGGAATAAATTTCACATTTCTCACTAAAAAAACTGATTAGTGAGTTAAAGAATACAAAAAGGTTCAGAGCTGTTAGTTTTTAACTTAGCTTTATTCATGAGCCTGTCTCTAGTCAATCTGAAATTCAGCTCTACTCCTTTTTGGCTAAAAATACTTCAGCCTTCCTTCCTTCCTTCCTTCCTTCCTTCCTTCCTGTCCTTGGTAATAAGGTATTCTGAAAGCCAAGGGGTATTATATCAAGAGTAATTATAAAGAAATTGTAGACAATGGAAGGGAAATTTGTATCAAATCCGATGTCCAATAGCACTCTAGGAGATAAAATATTTTCATAGAGCTATGATCATAAAGAACTATCTTGCCTTATCATAATAAGGTATAAATTAACAAATAAACATCTTTCATACACTTAGAAAACTTTTATAATTAATCCTTTCCCCTCATTGCCCAATACAGTTTATGTTGTGCTACAAAATGTGAGAAATTTCCATATATTAGACCACGATTTTCTAGCATTGATGCTTACCACTGGTGAATATTCAGGGTCAGAGCATTATAAACAGGGACATGGTATCTGAATACACAAGTCAGAATACCAAAATATGGGCTTCAAAGGGTACACTCTTTTTAGTAAATTCCATAAATAATGAAGGACAACATCCACACAGGAAACTGCTCATCTTTGAGCTTAAACCTTGAGGAAGATAAACTATTCTTGGTAGCTCATCTAAATATTTTTCTGTGAAGTGCTTTCTTAGAAAGAATATAGAACCTTGGTAAAGAGTTAATTGAAATGGCTCCATCAAACACCATGGGAATGATAGGGAACACACATTCTAGGAGAGATTAAAAGAAACAAGGTCATAACATGGATTTTTTGTTGAACAGTGGACAAAAGACAAATATCTTCCAAATATTTACTTTTTTTTTTTTTCATTTAAAGCACCTACTGACCAAACAAGTACCTGAAAAATATAGTTCTCCAGGATGCAGGAACTATTCTATAAAAATTGCTCTCAATTTTTAATATTAAAATAAAAACTCCAGATAAAGTTGTTTCAAAATTAAATTAAAAATTAGGACTTATTTTTCTATTAAATTTTAGATAGAAAAATGAAAATGTTCATAAGTTGTGCATCAAGTAAATTAAATATATATATTTAGATAAAAATCATATTATTTATTAATCAAGTTAATAAAATGTATATGCACGTATAAACATTATAAATATAAATCTGAGAAGACACAAGTTTTCCACGAATACTCTGCTAACAGTAATCACTTTATTCCTCTGCAGTTATAAAGAAACCGTGATGTCTTTTCTGGCTCCCAGCATGTTAACTCCTTAAAATGCATAATGATTCAAATTTCAAAACACTGGTATGGGAAGAAAATGCTATGCTTTTGTTACAGAGGGAGCAAGAGACAATAGGGGGTTACAACTTTAAAGAAGTGGCGTGGCTTTGTTCGAGCCACCTGGAAATGTGTGAAGCAGCTCTGCATCCTTTATAATGACTAATCACTAGACCACACTTTGTCTCCTTCTCTTTGCTTAATGGCTGCATCTTGCTTAGACCCTGCCTCTCTGTGAGGGGAGGATGGACCCCAGAATATACGGCCATTGCCAGCCTGCTCGGGAGATAACAGGGGCCAGACCTCAGGCTGGGAGCCACCAGGGACGGATCTGCGCTGACAGGCACAAAAAACAGCACTTCTGCTGTGCCTGGCTAAACTACAGCAGGGCCTGGCCCACAGTATTAATTTCTCACTTCCAAAAGAATGAAGAGGGCAGTAAATCTTTCAATGAAACTGGAAACAGTGCAGCTCTGCCCTACATGAATGTGTGAAGCAGAAGTTCAAAGGTTATCCCTGAATCACAGGCTTATATAAAATCAGACTGCCACCATGTTAGCATCATATGGTAACACTTTAAATACGTTATTTAAGCATTTCATTTAGGAAACAATTACTGTAAGTTTTTTGTCTAACATAATTAATAGGTCAAGCAGCACTTATTAAGTCTTTAGGCATTCATTAACATTTAAAAATTATCACATATGACACATTAATTAGATATCAATCACTTATTAGAACTACTGACATTTAATAAGCATTTTAAATTATAGCAAACTCTCCTGCTAAACATATCTTTCCAAACTACAAGTACCTGCAAATAGTACTTAAGGCATTTAATATGTTAAGACTTATTTTGTCCTTGTAATTATCACATAGAAAAATCATCTGCTCTGTATATGCTTTCGTGATAAATACATATCTGTATCATTTGAGTTGACTAATGAATGACACAAAAGGAATAAAATGCATAACATGCATATTAAAATAATCTTTAAAGTACAACTGAAATTAACTGTATCTTTGTCCTCTTTCTGTGTTAGATTTGAACTTAATTTCTCCTCTGATTCTACTGTCCTGTCCTGAGGAAAGAAATACAAATGTCCAAGTGTTAATTGCTGACCTCTGTCACCCCTTAATTATGCATTCATGTATCTTCTTTGATATTCCCTTGAATAGCTGTCTCCTTTTGCAAAGATCTCGCTGTCAGAGACTTCACAGATACAATCTCTCTCTTGACCTAATTGAACTTATTATCAATTCATTTTTATAATACTAACTAGGTATTTAGGATGACATGTAAAAACCCTACAGGGTGCCCAAATTTTACAAGACTAATGTCCATATTGGCAGCTTGCCAAGAATCAGAGAGCTGTTTCTTCAGCACATACTTTTGCATGCATTTTCCTGCTAATATATGCACTAATCCATAAGACACTCATATATTTGCAACTTTGCTGAACAAATAGAAATCATTGTTTTTTCACAGATGTTTCTTGTCTAATGTACACCTATGTGATAAATTATAGCGAGATTTTAGATTTTGTAAATACAGAGCATTTCCCAGATTTCTGTGTACATGTGCTTGAAACATATTCTTCTTTCTGGAAAAGAAAAGTAGTCTAGCAGTAGCCTGCAGCAGGGGGACACGGGGGGCTGTAAACATGCACCTCCATGAGTTGGTAGCATCTTCATTTATCTGGCTGCCTCTATTTTGCTCAGTGAGCAGCAGCATCTGGTAGTGCTTTACCCTGCTATCCATGAGAAGCTGCAGCCAGAGCCACTGAAGAATGTGGGAGTGAAAGTCAACTCTATGAGCTACACCTGCAATGTTTGAGAATTGACAGATCTGTTAGCACACCTGTGATGGCTTAATTGAGCTAGCACACATAACAACAAGGAGTAAAAGCAAATTCTCCAGATGTTCTGGGAATATACATGCAAGTAACCATACTGTCATCTTTCATTACATCTGTTAGCTGGATTAAGATACCAAATGCAGTATAACATGCTATATTCTCACATTTTCCTTGAAGTTTCAACCAAAAACTAAACTAAACTAAAAGTAATTAACTGGCTTCATGGAAGTAGTAGACAATTGGGATAAGAGTCAGATCAATAAGGAATGAAAACATTATGATTCCCATTTTGTTTACAGGTGAAAAAGGAAAAGACTTGAAGGCTAGATTGCAAGGAGACTTTGTAACACTAACTCTCACAACACGTTCTAGTTTTCTAAAGTAAACTAGTTTTCTAGGATCTCTCACTAGTTTACAGGGAATTAAATGCATCAACAACGAGTAGTTCAAAGCAGAAACAAAACTCGTTTCTTAAGCACAATCCATAGCATTTAGTAAAATACCTTGACACTCTATAGAATGCACAAGAAGGATTAGGCAGGATTCAGAACAGACGGCATGCTGTGCAAGATTTTTGTAATAGAGAAGGTCAAGACTTAAATCCTGCACTTTCGTCAGACCAGGTTTACAACTCAGAAACCTCTCCTGCACTAATGCAACGCATCCCTCCTTTCATAATAACAGGCACCTGCTCCTTGTAAAACACAGAGGTCAGGGAATTGTGTTTCTACTGTTTAAGTGGGATTTAGACTGAAGGAATTCAAATCCAAGTAACTGGCTGTGAGATGCTGAGGAATCGTCACATTTTTTTGTGACAGTGTTACTTTGCAGAAACAAATGTGGAATGCACTGGGCTAGAGAGTAAAAGTGGAATCCCAGTGACTGCTGAAAGATAGGCCACCTACCTCTTGACCCCACCCCCAAGGACTGTTACAGTGCTATATAAATCAAAAAGTGAATGAAGCCATAAAATGGCCTGGCAGCCAAGATAAAAAGTAATTTTTCAAAATTTTAGCCCCCTCTCAAATATCACTTAGGGTGCTTGCTTTTTCCACTGCCATGCATCTGCTTGGCAGAACTCATTGCCTCTTGACATCAGGAGATCCCTATTTTCTCCTTTTTTTCAGCCTATGTTTAAGGCTGATTTGTTTTCATTGACTTTTAACTGACATTAGCTAATTATTAACTCTGCAGGATAGATTAAATTTTAATTTTAATGTCATTGTAAAACACCATGAGCTGCCTCAGCATGATAAGATGCTATAAAAGTTTAAACTGTTGTTTTAAGTTAGCCACCTGTTCAAAACATTAAAAATCTACACATTTAAATCAATCACACTGCACTGGATGCCCCATCAAGGCTAATGTTGATAAATTACTCTCTTAGCTCTAGTAGATATAGAGTCATTATTCTCCAGAACAGTAATATATTGGACTTTATTTTGTAGAGTTTTAGTTGGGATTGCAGTGTCATTTTACAAAATCTTTAATACACTCCAGTGCGTATTTTCCAATCTGCTAAATTGCTCAGCAATTATCCTGGCTAAACAATACCTTTGAGTTTCTGTCTGGCATGTGAGACATATGCTGGAGTTGTCTTTCTGTTTTGCTGTTCCAAAAAGGAGTTCATTGAAGTACTCTGGGCCAATCAGATGAACTGGCTAAGATGACAAAAACCCCTATACCCTTCTGTCTCTGGACAAAACAGATAAATCTGTGGGCTGAAGCAAATGAGATTTTTGTCTTAGGTGTGGTATACAGATAGGAAAAAAATGTCACTTATTCTGGATTTTCTACCTGTAAAACAGAGCTAATATTTTTTGATGTCTATTTTGTCTCTTTACATGGTAAGTTTACTTGTGTAAGTACTATTTCTTACCAAAAGCAAGAAGGTTCTTTCTATAGCTCCAATAAAGGAAGGCAACACATTGAGGCTGCATTTAGTAGACCTAGTTCTGCAGTCATGGATCTGACTTGACTTCCTCTTGTTCAACTTGTGCTCAGGAAAGGTTTATAAGTAGGCCAAAAGACACAGACTTCATAATTTTATTACAACTGAAACAATCTTTAGCAATCCTGCAGCTGAATGATCTCTTAATCTAATTCATTTTCATTTAGAGGAATATTTTCATTTATTTTCATTTAGAGGAATAAATTCTTTCTAACATCACACACACAAAAAAGTTGTATTGTCTGTGACAGGTGACAGCAGACTATTTAGTTTCCCTTTGTAGTATGCCTCTGCTGATTCCTAGTCTAGGAATTCAGTGAAAGACTTCCCAAAGAGATCAATTTTTAATTTTGTTTTGAGGAGGGCAAAAAGGTTAGTGGATTTAGCTGAATGCACGAGGTTTAGCACAGGTTTACCAACCACCCATAACCATCCAGGACTCTGCTCCAGTACACAAAGTTTGTGCATAAAAACCTGTGCCGTGACAGTGATGAGCAGTATCTGTGTAGCTGCTGGCTGGCAGAGGTGATGTACACACGTCCTGAGATTGAGGGACACTGCCTTGGAGCCGGGCAGATGAAAGCCACCTTGCTCTGGAGCGTGCTCCTGGTGCCCAGCTCTGCGTCCTGCATGTCTGGAGGATCTGTGTGTTTCTACTACAAACACAACATGTAATTACTACTTTTATGGATTTTCAGTTCAAAGTGTTTAAAGAAACAAAGTCTATGATACATCTATCTGCCTCTGAGTGCTGCTTTAATGTTTTAACTTCTGTGACTGCGTGCTGCGTGTTGTGAGATGTTCAGTGAGTTTTTCAAATGTTGTGTTACAGTGACCCAGTGTATGGCAGAGATCAAGCAGAAGAGAAAATCAAATTCTAGTGTCCATGCCTTGTCTCTAAGCCTCTTATTCATCCAAGTAAGACTTTCCTAATTCTGACCAAAAATCCTTTAAATTAAGCTGTTAGATGATTTAAACAAAGTCTAGATTGCAGGCAGGTGGTGAGGTGGGGCATAGAAATTCTTAATATCTAAATATCTTAATATCTAAATATCTTAATATCTAAATTTTCTTCCTAGTACAAGCAAGTCCTCTGAAACTTTGAAAAACTTTAAAGTATCTTTCTTCATATCTGTAAGTTTTGCTTGTCTTTTTCTGTTTGGAATTTTTTCAGTTACTTAGTAGTGGAAAGCTAAATACTGTTTGGCCTTTTTTTTCACAGATGCACATGGAGTATTTCTGTCCTAACATTTCTCTACAAAACAGTTTTGTGTAAGCTACAAGAACTACCACAACAAAGGGGATCATGGAGACCTGACATACTGTGTCATCTGTCATTTCTGACAAATGTAAATGCAAGAATAAAATCCTTGGTAGAAAATAAGAACATATGAGTCAGGGTTGAGTGAAAGGGCATCAAAGGGTGTAGTTCCTGATGTTTTTTCTTTACTTATGTTGTTTTTCTCTGATTTATTCACATAATGTGGTTTCTGTTAGAGGAAAATATATTCAACAGCTGAAGAGAGGTGAGGCAGATGTACTCCCGTATCCCTAGGTCTGACCAGCAGTGAGGCTGCAGATGTGCTCTCAGCAGGCTCACACACCAAGTATGCACATACACCTTGTATATCCATATATACACAGCCACACAGGTCAGACACACACATCAGCTACAAAAACACTGACATTATCAACGACCTTATCCTTCTTCCTCTCTGGCAGAGTGGGATGGTGGTCCACTGGTGACAGTATATACATGCATAGATACAGTGTGGATCATTTCAGCAGCTGGGTTCAGGCATTCTTTTGAGTAAATGTTCATGGACCACATGAAGTCTCACCAGCTGCTGGCATGATGGTTTCCATGTCTGCAAAATGGGGCTGAAGTTCTCCTGGGACAGCCCTGGTAAGGCTCCTATGTGGAGTATTTGTTCTCAGGAGCACTTAGTCTGGGTTCCAACTTGTTACTATGCCTCCCATTGCTTCTCTGATTTCTGCAAATGGGTCTTTGACAAGCCAATGGCCCCTTGTGAGACACCTTGGAATAGTTCAGCAGGGTACTATTTGGGGTGCCCCTCCTGCCGTTGGGATTCTGAGCTCCTTTGCATGTAACCAATTGGTTTTTGTCACATAACCTAATAGGTTTAAACCTTTATGTTAACCTAATGATTTCTGGAGACCCTATAATCCCAGCTTTCAAAATTTCATTTGATTTAAACAAGTAGTTTCAGTTTCACTGTTAAATTAGGAATAAGTGGTTTACTCTCTCTTCTTTTGTAGAAGAGGCATTAATATCTTCCCTAGCTGTGAGGAAACCTTTAAAGTGGTGACCAGAATTAATTTTTTTAAAAGTATGCATTCAGAATGTCTATAGTTTTTAATTTTTCAGTATCTAAGGATTATGCTGTCTGAGTACTCTTAAATATAATTTTCTTGTCTGAGGTAATTTATGCCCAAGAACTTCTGCAGAGGTGATAAGAAGTGGCTACTTTCGCCTTCCAGCAGTGGTTCAAATGTGGGTGGCTCATTCTCTGATCACCAAATGCACACCCTGAGCTCAGGCAGGTGGTGGATGTATACCTCTGATAACTGTGTGCAGCAAATATTCCCTCTCTGAACCTGTAGGACCCAGCAGAAATTCAGACTAAGGAAGCATCAGCGTCTGTAAAACAATTGACTCTATATTTGCCAAACTTTTGGGCAATAAGTTACTCTCTATATACGCACATATTTCTCATCTATCTTTCAGAAAATGTTTTGCCCAGTCCACAGGCAGCAGAATTTCACAGTCTCATTGGCATCTGGGCTTTTTTTTTTTTTTTTTTTTTTTAGGTATGGTTGTACTATTCCTTAATGATTATATTTTACATTTTATGGTAATTGTTTTTTCATTTGACAGACCCAACCTTGGTCTTCTATGTGATGTGCCCATTATCTTTAGAAAAACACTCAGACTTTTAGAAGATAAAAAGCAGAGAAGAAATAAATTAAGAAATTTATGAAAAATAATAACTTAGTAATATCCGTCTAAATAAGAGTTTGGGGTGACTGAAATCTTACATGTTTTCTATTGACATCTGCAGAACAAGATGTGCAAGAATGAACACCTAAAAATAGTTACATGCTATGCAGTAAACTTTGGAAGAACTTTTAGAAAACTATCCATAGAGAATACAAAAAAAGTCTAATATGTCTGTATTGCTTGACAAAATCCCTCTCTTAGCTAGTTGATTTGTTGTCTGCTGCTCTTCCAGCAGCCCAGGAACAAAAAAAACCCCAGCAAATGAACCTACATTATCAAAGGGCACTAGAATGTTTCAAATACTTAATATATAGAGAATGAAAAGTTCATAATGTATACTAAAAGTATAGAGAATGAAAAATTCTTCTCTAACAAAGTTGTGTGCCTATCAAGGATAATAGTTTTGGGGTGGTTTTTTGATTTTATTTTGATGGATCAGAAATTTCGGAATAACATTATACCTGCAAAAAATTGAACTGGAAGAATATGACTGTTTCAAAGGTCATCTACCCTTAGAGGAAAGGCATGACTGTAGTCAAAGAAGCAAAGGTCTTGCAAAGGTGCCCAAAGGTACTCTTATCGTCTGAAAGTGCAGTAGAAAGTCCTGCTTAGGCCACTTAAAATTATTTTCACGTTTAGGCCTTGGGTGAAACTCATCTGAGTGGATCTAGTACACAGGCTATTACCAAGCTGCATGCTCTGTCTTGATATGTACTAAATCCTTTTTTCTCTACGGTTAAAGAAATAAAATTGTAAATGAGATACTTGAAATAAACTTTTCTACTCTATTCAATGCTGATAAGGGCCATAGCCACAGTATTCCTTCTAGTTTCAGGGAAGATAGTTTAAGGATAAAGGAAAACAGAAGAAAGGCCAGTGGACAGCCACAAAAATGCTATGGTCTCCATGAAAAAATTATATAAAAGGAAAGTTTTTCAAAGAAAAAAAAAGAAATTAATAGGAATACATAAAAGTAGCTTCTCACTAAGGCATTTTTCCCATAGTCTCCATTGTGCTTCATGGTTACTGGAACAGATAAATTGGCTTAATTTTTAAAGAAGAAATTTTAAATTAGAATTTAGCACTTTTGAAATGCCAAGGTTTTGTGCACAAAAAATGGCCTTCCAAAGAAGATAATGGGATCTCTTTTCTTGGCATTTAAAAGTATAGTACCAAAAAAAAAAAAGCCCTTAATAGCTATTTGAGGCAGTTTTGATTCTTAGCAAATTCTTCTTATTCATTTTTTAAGGAAATAATCAGATGGGTGTTTGAGGTCCTTATAGTCTTCAGTTCTGTTTGGTAAATGATTACTTGGCTCTAGCCATTAGGAATGTAGGTTCCCAGTTTGAGCTGAATAGATCTGTTAGGATGTCAGTGTGTTAAAAGGGAAAACAGTGAGATCCTGACCTGAGTCAGGTCAGGAGAGTGCTCCAGCTGTGAGTCAAGCTCCAGAAAATGAAAGAACCTAGAAGCAGAAGATAGACCTACAGTCTATCTCTGTCTGCTGATTTTAAGGGATCCCAGACATTTTAGCCTATACTAATTTCTGAAGGTAATATGAACTTTACATTTTCTAACTTTGGGCTTTCTCCTAGATTAATATCTTTGATAAAACTTCCCTTGTGAAGCTGAATAAATATACTGATTTCCCAAAATAAGTGAGGAATGGTCAAAGGTTACTATTTTGGGATGCTGACAGGCAGACTCAGAGGAATGTTTTTCACAGAAAACCAGTAAGACATCTTAATCTTAAGACATCAGACATCTTAATTTGCAAATGACTTTATAAAATGAAGATGTATGAATTCAAGATAGAAAACTCTTAACTTTTTTTTCCCTTTTTTTTAATACAGCATGCATGTTCTTATCACAATACTGTCTTGACCATAGATGTTAGACAATGTGTAATATGAATGATCATAGACTATGATGTTTTATGTTTTAACATTTGAAAGTGCTATTATTAGAGCTACCCTCATTCAGCTTTCTAAAATTTTTACTTTTAAATTCAATTTTTATTAATGAAATCTAATAAAGTGTAGGTTTAAAATATTTACTATGGCCTAAACTATCTGAAATTCAATAAAAATCCTCAAAATTAATTGCACAATTGCAATCATTTAACAATATGTGTCTGATAATATGTACACTTCACTTAGACATAGTCAGACATGAATTTTAGGTGACTCTACCTCACTTATTTTTCAAAAGCAGTTTTCAAACAATACTAGGTTTTGAGATTTTGCTACTATATTTTTTTTGTAAATATAGCCAGCATTTTGAATGCACAGATACTTCATTTGAGAATTACTAATCATGCCCACCGTTATCTAGATGTCTCATAAACTGAGACTAAGCTTTAAAAACCCAGGTAACTTTGGCTTCCAGGAATTCCTGTCAAAGTGACAGAGAGAAAACTATTTCTTCTGAATAATAGAGGTAATTTTTGAGCTAGATTTTCCAATGCTCTGGTACAGTGTCTCAGATGGTAATACCTGGAAACAAAGTAGTAACTCTCTGGAATGTACGTGAAGGCACCTCAGAGCCACAGGAAAACTACAAAAATGAAACCACAATTTTATTTTTTCTTCCTAGTGTAGATTATGGAAGAAATAGAAATAAATGCTCAGTGTATCCAAGATTCATGCAGGTTGGCTTTATTACAAGAGTGTCAATTTCTGCCTTTAGAACAAATAAAAAAAAAACCCAAAAGCTGACTCATACAGGTGTCTGTGTAATTCCCTTGACTGCCCATACAAAATATGACTAGAATTAAAAATTAATTTACTGGTACAATTAATTCAGTCGTGTAATTCAATATCTTCTCAACTGTTGCTGCCATTAGGTGTATTCATACAGATAATGGCCACCCCAGAGAAGCATTGTACATTGCTGTAAATAAAATCTATCCTAGATGATTACTGCACCTGCTGAAGTCTTAACACTCCAGTAATAGACCTAAAATGTTAGGTAATTTTATATTTATATGCTTTCCCATCCAAAAAACAACCACACTACTGATAAAGAAATTTTAATAGGTAATACCCTGGATCTTGAACTGCAGGAGAACATCTAAAGAAAATTTATGATGGGTGAAATATATCTTAGATTATTTTTGTATTAAACATACAGATCATAAATTAAATTCTGCAGCCTCAGATTTAAAGGAATGTATAACTAAGAGGGTCCTTTACTTATTATTTCATTCTTTGGTGTACACAACTTCCTCTGATGTTAGTTCTGACAAAGACTGATACAAATTTCAAAGAATAAATGTGAACCAAAGGAAGGATGGAGGCATTCCGGACTATTTTGGTATTCTGAAACATTGTGCATGCCTGGCTGCCTTTTTTTTTTTTTTTTCTTTTTAAATTCAGGCAGCTTGGTTACAGCTTTGCACTTGTTGGTTTAGAATAACAAGGAGTATAAACTATGTGTGTGTTCTAGATGCGTTTGTCCTTAAGATACTGACTACAGAATAATGGAATACCATTTACCCTGACAGTTCAAACAGCATAAATCCAGCTTAGAATACTCTGCATGTAGGAACAATGAACAGGAGAACAAGCGTAACATCTCTGACCTGAGATTCTCTGGTGCTCTTGCTGATAATGCAGTGGAGTTCCTTCAGGGTGAATTGGCAAAGAGGATATGAATAAATATATTTTGATGACCCTTTGCTTCATGACCAGTTAATGTCAAATAATGGAGCACACCAAACTAACGCCAGCAAAGACACTTTCACTCTAAACCTACAGACATAAGTGGAAAGGTTTTAAAGTTTTAAAGTCCAACAACATTCCTGCACAAATAATTCTTACATAAAAACAGGCAAACATAAATCCTAAGTCTTCCTGATATTTAGTAGATTTTAGTTCTGTATGTCTCCCTGGACCTCTATTGCCAAAATAAAAGTACACAGATGAAAAATTACTAGACAAATGCAAATGACTAGTTATTAGCATTCTTACTGTCCAAGAATATCCACAAGAAAATAAAAAAGTATATGTTTTTCAGCTTTTAACATTTCTCTTTAGGAGATTTTTACTTCCTTTCTCTTCTAAACATCAACATACTGTACCAATTATTTTAAAAGCTGTTTCCCAGAATGTTCATTGCTATTTGCTAACAAAGGTTACAATTTTGATTTCCCCCTCCTTATTTTCTTCAGAGGAAAAAATGTCAAATAACAGTTTAATGAGTATCCTGGTATCTGAGACCTTTGCCTAACCCAGGAGCTGTGCAAAACCAATTAGAAGTGTACATTTGCAAATTGGGTGCATACAAGCATGACCAACTCCTCCTTCCCTTTCCTCCCCCACCCCCAAAACAGGACTTCATTTTAAGTAAACTCAATTTAAATACATTTTTTTTTCTCTGAGAACCTATGTCCTAACCTAAATGATACACAGATGAGTCACTCCTTAAAGAATATACAATTTAAATGTAAAAAAAAAAAAATTGAATTATTGTGGGATTATTTGTTGTTATTTTGTTGCTTGGGGGATTTTTTCCCCTCATAATTTGCTACAGGATTTATTTATTTACTCATTCATATTCAGCTTTCTGTGAAGCATCTGAACAGATATAATGGTCAGACTAAAGCAAGCCAGAATTTTTAATTTCTCTGAGCACAGTACAAGCACATAGATTATTCAGTTTTCCACACCTGTAAATTCCACTTGAAATGCCCAAATCTGTCCTCCTTAGCATCCAGGTCCTACTACTAGCATTAGGTGCCACCACAAAAGATATGTGTCCTCTGTGTGTGTCTGTAACTTAACTCTGCACTTACAGCTCACACCCACACAAATTACTTGCTCACCCTCTACAGTGGGAGGAAGGAGAAAATTAGAGGTGTAAAACCTAGAAAACTCATGGGTTGAGGTAAAAACATTTTAATAGGTGAAGCAATAGCCATACGCTCAAATAAAGAAAAAAAAAAATATAATTCACCATTTCCCATGGGCAGGCATTGAGGCAGGCATTCAGCCATTCCCAGGAAAAAGGACTTCCATGCCATGGTGGTGTGTAATGGTGATGTGGAAAGACACCATGTAATGGTGATGTGGAAAGACAAAGGTCATCACTCCCAATGTCTGCCCTTCCTCCTCCATTCCCCAGTCTTACTTAGTAAGGATGAGGCCAATGGGATGGGAGAGCCCTTGGGTCAGTTGAGGTCAGCTCTCCTATGGCCCCCCACAGTTCCTTGTGTATTGCCATCCCCATTGCTGGTGGGGAGATGTGATAAACAAGAAATTAACATTGTGTAAGAACTGTTCTACAGTAGCTAAAACATCCCTGCATTATCAACACTGTTTTCAGTACAAATCCAGATCGTAGCCTCATAGAAACTACTAGGAATAAAATAACTATCCGGTACAAAACTAGTACAAGACATCAAGAAGAAATATCTGAAGTGGCAACAGATGACTATGGGCAGTCAACTGAATAAAATCCATACCCACCTAAAAGGATAAGCTGTAATAAAACACGATACTGTAGTGTGAGAAAGAAAAAAAGAAATTTCAATCAGCTTTTACAATGAAAATATACTTTATAAGAGTCATATCAAGTAAAAGGACAGGCTTCTCCTCCCCAGTATCTTTTCTTTGGTGCAGTATACTATATAATTTTTTATGGTATAGTATCTCATTTCTGGAACAGATAACCTGCAGTGGTTTGTACAACTGATACTTTACACTGCTTTTTAAAGAGGGGAAAAAAAAAAGAGAATTAAGCCAGGGCTAAGAACTTTGTAAAATCCAAATGCTGTCACTGTTTAGCAAGGATATTCCTCCAAAAGAAGTTTTGAGATTTGCATATGAAGGGTCTTAGTCTGAATGTTTCAGATTGTGATCTAAGCCAAAGAATCTATTACCAGATTGGTCTCAAAAGTCTCAGGAGGCACAGATAAGAGTTATTTTATACTGATACTACTCATAATACTACTACTAATAAATAACCCATGCAGGGGGGAATTAAAATGACGACTAAACACACACCTTGGAAGAGTTAATAATAAATCTCCTTTTGGACTATTTTTGCAAGCACACATTTTTGCAGTGTGTGAACTTCAGGGGTAACAGAGGACACTGAAGCTAAATTTGCACTTGGAAGTGCGACTATTGAAAGAGATTGTTTTTTATTTTGTAAGGAAAAAAATGAGTCTTGGCAGTTCCTCAGTTCTTCACAACACAAAGCTAAAGGTCAATATTAGTAATAGTGAGGCAGCTAATACTGCTAAGTGCCAGTAAGTGGCCATAATGCACTTCAGTACACATAAAATAACCTCATGCGTTCCATGCAGGTATAATCAGAAGGTCCATTAAGTGGCATATTAAATGTAAGCCATAAAACAAACAGAAGAACATCAACTCTTTAATGATATCAAACAACAATCAAATCTTTAGGTCAAAATCATTGTCCATGTAATAAGACAAAACGTCCTTTTTAATCAAAGTTCTTTTCCTTGTCATCCATGTTCCGGGGCAGAGTCTTTCACTCTTACAGGCTTCTCCTTCTGCAAGAGATGTAATTTGTTCTCTAATCTTTGTCTTCTTTTTTTTCAGAATTGTTTCCAAGAATTTCCCCTGAAATGATACTATTTTATTTCGAAGAAATAGTAAGAGCTTGGCTGACCTGAACACTTCTCCTACCTTTCAAAATGCATCTCAGCATTTCAGGTTCAATATCAAGAAAATGTTCAATCTTAGATCTGATAATGGGTTGGAATTTTTTTTTTCCAACAATATCTGGTCTTTTGGGGTTTTTTTAGCAGTAAGTTTCAGGCTAGCCTCAAGATTGGGAAGTGTAGGTTGTTATGCTCTCCTGCTTCTATAATGGGAGATCATTTGTCCAGACTTCTACTTACCCAAGAACACATCGTTAGTTTTTCCTTACTCTTGCTAATAATTGTTATTTCCAAGCTACCTCACATCTGTCATTGTGTTACAGTGTAAGTTTTAAAACAATAAAACAAAACAAAAAGAATGCTCATGCATCTAAAGGAATACACCTCTTATTTCTCAGGCCCATTACACCAGCCCAGTGTTAGCCTTATCCTCCCTCAGTGTTGCAGGTTTCGTTATTTAATGTCACATTCAAGGCAAAGAACAAATACTGTTCCCTAAGCTGCTCTCCTACCCCACTGCAGGCTTCTGGGATCTCATCCAGTCAGATATGTAACTTACATCTACATGATAGCCCTTCATTTCAGGCAGTCTCAGAATAGTGAGTGTTTGCTACTTAACACTTAGGTAAATAACATTTTTTAAGTGCTTTTAATACTTTGAGGGGGATTTTCTAGGGTGCCCAATGTACAGGCAAGGCAAGAAGCACTGAACAGCATCTCTGGTCAAGTATCTCAGAATTTAGTTCATCTGGTCTTTTTCTTCTGGTTACCAATTACAGTCACCACTTAAAACTCAAAGAACAGCTGCACATCATGCATCCCGTTTTCAACCATGGTCATCAGGAGATACCTAAGGAAGAATAAGATTAGCACAACACAAACATGAATTATACTTCCTTGTAATGCTCTCACAACCCCCCACTCTATTAAGAGTTAAGAGAGTTCAGAAGCTGGACATTATTTCTATGGATGCATGAGTTTGTTTGAGCTTGTGTGTCTTTTAGAAAATATTCTAATCATCTTCATTTACTGCATTTCGATTTGCCTCTTCAAATTTTGTTGAGGTATCTAGGGCTTGTTGTAAATTGTAGTCTCCTCAGGAGAGAAAATATATACAGCTGTTGGACCTGCAGTTTTCTGAGCATGTCAGGGAGACACAGGCATGTTTCAATAGCAATCCCACAGCCTTCTGTGTCTGTGTGAAAAAGCCAGTTCAGAAAGAAACATTTTGCTCTTGCTGACAACTTTAGGCTAACAGTTAGACTTGTCTTCTTAGTCCTGTGATAGGAAGCCTAAAAAGAACTCTTAATGGTGAACAAAAATTATTTCTATACATGAATGGCTTCTGAAAGTTCAAAGCAAATGCTGTAAATCTGAAATGATTGCTTCAAACAAAAGGTGGAATTCTCATCTTTATGAGATCAGAACTACTTAAAAATCATATGATGTGTTTTTAAGAAATAATTTAGCAGCAATGATAAAAATGTAAGGCCTGAATAATCAAATTCAAAGGCCAATATCTCATAACCTATAGCCTTACTCAGGCACCCAAATAATTGTAAGCTCTAGGCATAAGAAAGTTGACTGTACTCCTTACTATATGTTTCAATGTTTTCAAATAACTTCAAGAGATTCCCAATAAAACAAAAATAAATGCAAATCTACAGAATTTTTAAGAGCTAATATACCTTTAAATAATGAAAAATCCTCTCTTGCACTTATTTATAAAGTAAGGTCACATAGTCTATGCCACAGATTTATCTTCATGTAAAAAGCCAAATATTTCCAGTCCAATTTATTGTTCAGAAGATAAGTGGGAAAATAGATGAATTAGCAAACCTACTTTTGTACAGAAAGAAGAAGGGAGCAATTTTAAGGCCAAGTCCAGTAGAATCTCTTAAAGTGCCTCTTTACATTGGTTGTTAAAGGATATTGGGGTGACCAGCTCAGAGTCCACTGCCTGTATTTGTTTTCGAGAGATCAAAACAATACACACGGTAAACTTTCCACCTCTGCAAGAGAAAATTCTGTAGATGTTACGTGGAACTGCACTTACAAGCAACTACTTTTCGGTTTTTTGCTTCTTTTCTATTTTAAACTATAATGATTAAATAATAATGACAGTTCCCTAAAGAATGATATAAAACAATACAGATAAATATAAAAAGGGTATTTGGGATGCATAATGGATTGAGATCTTTAAATGATAACCTTATCAGTATTGCCAGTTTTAACATAAATAAGCTAAGTATCTTGAATACAAGATGATGAAAATAATCTGGAAAGAAATACATTCCTAATAAATAAGCTTTTTCTGTCCAAAAGGGAGATTACAAAGTTTAAATCTCTCTTTAAATTATTAGTGTTCAAAGATTCAATTATTATTATGTGCAATGTTTTCTGTCTTTTATAATAGAATTGAAAGGGAAAGTATCTTTTCAACAAAACATTTTTGATTCTCCATATGTGAAAAAAATTTTGGTAAATTTTTTCAGTAAGCTATTTGATATAGAGGAAATTTTACATAAAAACCAGTGATTCTTTACTAGGTGGAAATAGATATGAATAACTTATTAATGTTGGATATAAAGCTCTTGGCATGTTCCAATGGCATACATAGAAGATAATCTTGTATTCATAATATTTTAAAAGCGGCTGATGAATCCTATGAAGGCTGGTCTAACTCCAAATAAAAGGCATAAGAATAATATATCAAAAACTGTACAGAAATCTGAAAATTCTTAGGACTACCTGGAAAGCTTCATAATTTTTACCTGAAATTCTAGCTTCTTTGAAATTCATGAAATTTTTTGATTGTTTGGTGTAACAATATCACCTCAGGTATTTTGCATAAATCTACAGTGGATGTTCCTTTCCCTAACTGAATGTAAGAAATTTTTAAGTATGAAAAGATTCTTTTCGTTTTATTTGCATTCCTTGCAAACTAAATTACAGGCTCTGACTTTGAAGGCATTCCCAAGTTTTATAAATTCTACTAATGAAAAAAAAAATCAAACACTAATATTCCAACTGGAGTATTATATAATATACTCCAATGGAGTCAGTTTTATTTCAATCTTTCTGGTTAATATTGCTCTGAGAAAGAGGAGTAAAAATCTGAGAGTCATTTAACAGTTATGACTGATGTCACGGAACTAGAACGTTTCTATCAGAAAGATCATCATGGCTTTGATTTATGATTTGCCTTTAGATGGTCTCAATGAATGTGTTTAATTAATTGAACCGCAATTTGAAATTCAATAACTTTGAGTCTTTTCAGCAGGGTTACTAAGAACAGAAATATTTCTGTGTTGGAGGCCAAATATATTAGCCCTTCTCCTCTCCTCTCCTCTCCTCTCCTCTCCTCTCCTCTCCTCTCCTCTCCT
>VWZU01009518.1:451523-490472 GCA_013397095.1 Sterrhoptilus dennistouni
ATAAATATATATATAAATATAATATTAAAGGACCTTAAATATTGAATATTGATTGGAAACACTGTTCATTCTCATAAAATAAATTAAATTGATCAACTAAAAATAATTAAATATGTCTATAGAGCAGAAAAAAGGTCACTTTTTGTAGATTATTAATTATTAAGGCATAAAGGATATGAGGAATAGAAGCACTGTGAAGTGCCAGAATAATTTGGACATAAACTATACCACTGTGACAATTTGACTGTAATTTTTCTTGTGTGAAAGAAAAACCTGTTTTAAAAATCAGTTTATAGATTCTTAAGGCTAGAAGTAACAAAGCATATAATGTCATCAGACCTCCCAAGTAAAAAAAGGTAATAGATTTTTACAAGCGATCTTTCCATCAAGTCTGTACTTCGCATTTACCTAAACTACCACATAGGAATGCTTCAGGCAGCTGAGCTTAATAGAGAAATAATGAATGGCAATGGAACAAACTTATCTCTAGTTTAACTGAGATGTTCAATAGTCATGCTTAGCATTCCATTTTGGATATGTCTAGTTTCAGCTCCCAGCCACATGACCTCATTATATGCACATAAATGAGATTTAATACTTTCTGAAAATTCATCATGCAAACAATTAGTGAGCAAATTCATGTGACTTTTTCTTTGATAAATTATCTTGAAAGAAAATGATTTTCATTTAAACTGAATTTTGACAAATCCTTCTAGGTTTCTTCTATGATCAAAGGAATGAAGAAAATTTGGTAAAAAAGTTTTTTGTCCCATCCTAGAATCAGTATCAAGGGAAGTGGCATTTTCACTAAATAGTCTCTGGACCAGATGCTTAACTTTTAAAAGAGTAAAGATTAGTGAGACAATTAAAAACTGACTGGTGGAGAACCTGAGATATTTCAGGAACATCTGCACTTTTATACATATTTGAATATCATATTTGAACTCCTACAAAATAAGCCTTTATTATTGATCAGTATCTTTAGAGTGCTGACATCAAAACTGAAGATCCTTGTAATGAGCTCATTATCATGCTGTACTTATAAGAACACCACCTGGTTTTTCTCTGTGTATTAGTTATGCATCAAAAGATCAGTTTGCAGGCTTACCCACTGTGTCATATTTGGATTCTATTTTCCCATAATAGAATAGTGATATTTCCAGGACATCCACTGCATTTAAAAAGGGTTCTGTAAGTGACTAAATTTTGGGTGTTCCCTAGTCAAAGAGAGGGGAAAAAAAAACCAGGCTTACAAATTACTCTCTTCCTGCAACAGGGGGAGAAGACATCTTTAAAACAAAACTACAAAAACAGAATCTACTCAGCTCTAAGCTTGTGATATTTGAAACAGGTTCAGCCTAAGATGATCACACTGCTGAGTACTTGATAGGACTGCTCTGGAAAGCAGTGTTGTGAGCCAGAAACATCACAATCTATCATTAAAGCTTCTGCTTCAAGGAAGGAGTTTCAGTGGCTAAGGTACCTGTTCAGAAATTACACAGGACTTCCAAATATCACAAACTTACAGAAAGAGCTCTGTACCTTCATCCAGCAGCCTTTTGGCCTCCCTATGCTGATGACACTCATTAGCTCTTTCTACCATGTTCATTTTTCATGTGACTTCCCAAATGAAAGAGGAAAAAAAGGCAACTAATTTTTCAGTGGTGTCTTTTCTTTACTCCCAGGATATGAACTTAACATATAACTTAACAGAACTTTAGTTTCTAGATTTCATTGACATAATATGTTTTAAAAATAAGGCAATCAGAAATTTTGAACACAGATAAATTACAAATTACAAAATTAAAGTGAATGAAGACCAGATATAAACACTAAAGACACAAAAGACGGCAGGATTATAAAAATATTTTAATGGCTTGGATATCCCGTACCAGTTACACATATAAACAAACCAAAGCACTTTGGTAAAGACTGAAGACATAAATATCAGAGTAAATGATGGAATATTTTTCCAAAACTTCAAAATAACATCTTTGTACTTCAACTGGAATTCAGATAAAAATCCTAATTCAACATACAAAGTACCTCTGGATGAATGGATAAAAATCCTAATTCAACGTACAGAGTACATCTGGATGAATGGCTCTGTACAAATGGACTTCAGTACCTTCCAGTGCAATGATCAAATGATTTAAGCAATGAAAATGATATAGCAATGAAAAGTTCATATTCTATGTCTTTAATAAAATATATATCATATAGAAATAATTTATATAATATTTATATTGAAATTTATATATTGAGAGAGACTTCACTTGCTACTACAAGTATATCAAATTTTTTTTTTATTTTATTGATAATAAATATTATTTATTAATGTGCATCCTTACATTGATGAATTTCTTCCTTACCCATTCCTTTTGCTTCTTTAACATCTTTGTAAGTCTGATATTTGCATAGCCATGTTCTAAAGGGAATCAACACCATAAAGAGGAGACATTCTTTATTCTGGAAAAAGTGTGAGGATTTCAACAGATGACCATGGGGTGAAAAGAATAGTTTCAACATTCTGGATGTTCTCTACAAGAGGTANGCACTTTGGTAAAGACTGAAGACATAAATATCAGAGTAAATGATGGAATATTTTTCCAAAACTTCAAAATAACATCTTTGTACTTCAACTGGAATTCAGATAAAAATCCTAATTCAACATACAAAGTACCTCTGGATGAATGGATAAAAATCCTAATTCAACGTACAGAGTACATCTGGATGAATGGCTCTGTACAAATGGACTTCAGTACCTTCCAGTGCAATGATCAAATGATTTAAGCAATGAAAATGATATAGCAATGAAAAGTTCATATTCTATGTCTTTAATAAAATATATATCATATAGAAATAATTTATATAATATTTATATTGAAATTTATATATTGAGAGAGACTTCACTTGCTACTACAAGTATATCAAATTTTTTTTTTATTTTATTGATAATAAATATTATTTATTAATGTGCATCCTTACATTGATGAATTTCTTCCTTACCCATTCCTTTTGCTTCTTTAACATCTTTGTAAGTCTGATATTTGCATAGCCATGTTCTAAAGGGAATCAACACCATAAAGAGGAGACATTCTTTATTCTGGAAAAAGTGTGAGGATTTCAACAGATGACCATGGGGTGAAAAGAATAGTTTCAACATTCTGGATGTTCTCTACAAGAGGTAAGTGTGTAAATGTGCTATTTTATAATGGCATTCCATGGAAGAAATAGGATTTCCACAAGCAGTCACTGGCTGTCTCTCCATAGAATGGTTTCTGTTTGCTGTGATGTTTAATTTGAATGGTGATGTGTAGAGTTCATCTACACAGAAGAGAAACCATCATATACCAAGGCGCCACCAAAGGACATAATCTTAGAATGCTGTAATATGCAGTTACAAACTGTGAATCTTATAAAAAATGCCTTAGGACAAATTCTCAAGTTTAGCAAATACAAACTTAACAATTTTAAAGGATTTAGAGATTCTTCCTTCCCCAAATTATTCACAGCATGACTGGATGGTTTGCACAGAAAAGGATGTGGCTATTCCACCTCTATGTCCAGTTGTCTGTTTTGGAAGCAAATAGAAATTCCAAAAGTTTGGCATGTCCCACCAAAGTACGCCAGTTATTTACAGTGTTGAAGAACCATCCCTGGCACTGTTTAGTAGATTATTAACCTCTGAATCAACCTCCCGGGACACCCAGACACTTATTCTTTGATATTTCAGAGACTTCATTACATATTTTAGTTCATCTGCTCTTATTTTTGTATTTAATTATTTTAAAGCCTGCTCACTGAAATGGCATCAGGGCACTCTTACAAAGAGACAGCACATAAGTAAATAGGTAACAGGTTAGTTGAACGTGTTCATCACAACAAGAGGAAGCAGAGAAAGGAAAAGTAGCTCAGAGAAAATGTTGGTCTACTGGAAGAAATATGCTTTTGAATGAAAAATACAGAGTGATATGACCAGATTTTAGGTTTTGTTTATTTTTTTCCATAGGTATTTGCACTTCCACAGCCAAAGTTTGAAAAAAATATTTTTTAGACTACTATATACATTTGAAGTAGTAAAAAATATGTGCTGTGTTAGTCCTATTTCTGCAAGATTGATTTGTTACCATAAAAGACAAAAAATAAAATATTGAAAAAATTACAGTGAGTAGCTGCACATTTTCTCAACCACTTTATTTTTTCAGAATATAAGTAAGTTATATATAAATTTACAGATCATTCTGGATCTATGCAATAAAATTGGAAAAGTCATCATACAGACGAGCACTATGTTCCATCATAATGGAAAATAAAACCTCATCAGTAACCTTTAAAGCAGAAAAACAGCAGTATTTCATAAAATAACTTTAAAGATTACTTTTAAGGTGTATACTCCTCACTCTAAGTTAGATTCCAACTAGTGCCCATATAAGCCAAAGGAAAAGAGATCTGCATTGCCCCAAGCAAGGAGAATTAGATTCTTGTATTTCAAAACATTTTCACCTCATATATTAAACTTACTGTTTCTTTTGGTTTATTTTATTTAAGCACACTCAGGATGCCTAAAGCATTCTAACTTTATATATTTATGCATTAACATTCAAATAAATAAATACCATGATGGAAATACACTCAGGCCTGCAAAAATGTTATTTCATCTGACTTAAAACATTTTATAAACATTTAATTTTCTTCCTTGTTTCTCTCTTTCTTGGAAATGTTTACCGTTCATTTACACTGTCTATTATCAATTACTATAAATAATATTGAACAAATCAGGCTGTTAAAAGTTGACATATACAAATATGAAAGCATGTCTTTTTGGAATCAGCTTCCTGATTCTCACCCAATCATTAAAGTTCAGAGGGTCACTAGCACCAAGGAAATACTCTAATTTTAAGATGCAAAACTGACATTTATTGCAACATTTTTAATATTATCTGAATATTTAAATTATTTCCTTAATATAAGATAGATGAAACATAGATAATGTCACGTTTCTGTCAGAGAAAAAAAATTCATTTTCAGTACAGTTTTTTTTTTGTTTCCCATCTGTCAGCAATATATTTAGGATTTCAGCTGCACAGACTGTAAGAAACACAATAAGTCCAATCTTCCACTGTAGCCTGGGCATGTTCAGATAGAAAAGTATATGCAAACTATATGAAAAGTATATACCATTTTCACATATTCTGCATCTATGTTAGCTACCTGAAGACCTTTAATGAAGAGAAAGAGGCACATTTTTTGTCTCAGGATGGAATGAATTGCATTAGGGGGATCAGCTTCTCTATAGAGACTTCAAAAGTAACCTCACTAACTACCTCTTGGGTGGATGTCACAGTAGATGCCAAGTTTGGTAAAGTAAATCCCACTTGGGAGATAACAGAGAAATTTACATATTTACATCCAGAATAAAAATGTGAACTTTTACAAAAAGTCTTCATTATATAAAATTTAACCTTCCCGTGGCTGTGATAGTATGAAGTAGAAATATGGTTGTCCAACTTATTAATCACTATTGCTAATGAATATCTGCAATTGGTGTAAAAAAATGGGTCTGCAATGAGCTTAAAAAGCCCCATTTAGGATCTTCCTGTATTATGTACATTTTTCTGTAATTTTAATTTTGTGCAATGAAGAATTAGCAGAGGAAAGCACAGTTATATCACCAGATATTCTAATCTGAACTAGTTGGGATAGAGACAAACCTCAATGGAGACTACTACAAAAAGTCTAGATTATGCTATTTAAACCTACTTTCTTCTTGTCTTTCTTTCCCTTCTATAGGTAGCAACACTGTCTAGAAAAAATGTTTGGAATTAAAGAAGAGAATATCTCTCTTAGACAAGTGTTCCGTAAATTAAGATTGTTGTTGTTATATATACCAGTGGAGGAGAACAGACATGCTTATTTCTGTGTTTTAGTTTATGCCTCTTTTGAGAATTACCTTCCTGAATCTCTTCTTAGCTGCAATTAATCTTATATGTCACAGGCACATGAGTCTTAAGGATTATATTTTTAATTGAAAATATCTTAGCCAAAACAGGTTTTTTTGTTGTAAAATGCAAACCCCATGGTTGTTTCTGTGTTGAATATTCATACAGCAAAATTCATTGCGTAAGTATATGTGAGGTGTATGAAATGCCAATCTTTTCCATATGTAAAGTCTACCCACTCTCTGTATTATGTTCAGATATGGTTGAAATTTATATAAGCCAAAAAAAGCATCCAGTTAGCATCTCAGTGGAAATTGCAGTACCTGTCATTAAACAATACTAGAACAACGGGACTCTCAGATCAGAACAGATATGAAAAGAAACTCTGCCTCGAAATCAGATAAATAAACCATATGGAGGTTAAAAAATTACATCAGTTACAAACTCCAATCTGTTTAAAATTGTAGCCATCTTCACTTGCTAACAAACTTTTCAGCATTGCTCTGAGTTTTCTGCTGAATGTTGTTTCAGACATGAATTTTCCATAACTCTACAAGAACTGGATTCATCCTCCATCAAGTTAATCGTCCATTTTCCAGTTTCAACCTATATTATTAATTGAAAAAAATCTTTTAATTTCTGCACCTTAGTTTAACTTTCAATTTAGGTTCCAATATGGGAAAGTAGCTCTAACATATCTTCAATTCTAAAATTAGCTTGAGAAATCAGAGTCATGATAGTCCAAAACCAAACTTTTTGGAAGATATCAACGTTTTTGTTTTTTTCCAAACAGAAATAAAATACTTGCAGCCTGAAAAACAGACCAAAAAAAAAAATCAAATTACCATCATGGGCAACTCTTTACCAGTAAGATTGTGGAAGACATGTAAAAAATACAGATAATTTACAAGTGCTTTCTGAGAGTTTATTTGCAGAATGAAGACTATGAGAATCTCAAAATAACGAATTTAGATTTTTGTTATAACAGAAGTCTGATTTTTATTTTTTTTTATTTGAAAATTCTCTTAACCTCATTCTTGTTAAAATCAGAATAATTTCTAATTATTTAACATTGTGTCTTTCTTGTTTCTAAGCTTATTTTCATTCATTTCAGTCAGTGATTCATCTGGATTCACTTGGTTTATGTTGCTACCATTAAAACTTAACCTCAGTACATTGCAATGGTGTTACTATGATGTTTCATTCATATAAGTTTTCTACTAGCTTTAGCTTATGCTGTCCTAAAATAGCTAAAATAGCTAAAGCTTGAATAAGAATCGATGTTAATTATAATTTCTTTAGCCCACATATGTTTTTTAACTGCTTATATATCAGCCTTCTGAATCATATCATTTCATTATGCCACTAAAGAGCACATTTAGGGACGGTTTAGGTCTACTGACATTAAGCTTTCCTAAATACAGACCAGCTGCTGTGCTGGTTTATATCTTTTGATCAAAAGGATATACTCTTGTGACTAACTGTAAGATATCTTCCTGCTCTATCAAGATCTCTTTCTCAAGACCCTTCACAAGAATACTTACTGAATCTTTATTCCTTTTTTGTTTTTTCCTTAAGATTTGTTGTTTCTGCTTCTCACCCTAAATTCATACTTGAAGTTTTATCGTCAGGGTCCATCTTTTTTTCAAGCTTGTACAGTACTCACCTAATGTCCTCTCCTTATTAGAGCTTTCAGGCACTTAGAGATAATGTCTTTTTTTTAGCTGCCAGCAGAACAATTTCTGTGAAATGTAATTTTTAGACACTGCATAACAAGAGGACTTCTCAGTTACATTATGTTCTTCTAGCCTGTTATTAATGAGCAATTATTCACTTTCTATACGATACAAAAGATTGAATATTCATGCAGCAGATAAAAAATAAAATCTCTTTGAAAGCATATAATACTTAGTGAAGTCTGTCTTTATAGGAGCTGTTATATATAGAGGAACTTCACAAATATTACCTTTGTAAGGTTGCAAAATTATTAAGGTCATTTTGTCCTTTACTAAATTATGTACATATTCATCTACCAAGGTTTTGGCAAAACTTGAGGCTGACTTCTGCAGTCCTGAAAAATAACAGCTTCCTGAGTATAAAACAGTTGATCATAGATAAATCATAACAAGGTATGACCTTGTCCAGTTGTAGAACAGATATATCTTCCTTTTGTAAATGACACAAAAATAATCAGTTTTGGATGGCCCATATACAGAAATTGTGCTGTTTCATCTGCAGCTGGCCTTAAAACTCTCTCTAAATTTGTTTTGTTCTCCAGAAATATACCTAGAATGGACAGTGTTGGTTATTGGTCTGCAGTCTGATTTTTTCAGATAAGAGACATCAGGCCACTGTATTTCATGTTCTATGTAACAAAGTTAAATTAGGCACATATTTAATTTTAATTTCATTTTCCTACATAACTCTCAGTCTTTATTGACATGAAATTCTTATTCCATGAATGGGAATGCCTACGATTGCTATCATGAGTGCCAGTTCAATTCAGGTGGAAATTAAAGTTTTACATATTTCTTTGGTCCTAAGTTCCCCACTCAGGTGTTCTTATTTCCACAATAGAAGTACCTAGCAATGGATTTTAACTAGAAGAAAAAAAAATCATGCACAAAAAAATATTTTCCACAGATCACTAATACTGAAATTGAGAAAAAAATAAAACAAAACATAAAGAAATTTTATATTTCTATGGGCAATTTCTAAATATACTTTTAAATCACACTTTTAGTGTTCTCTATTTCTGTTACCATGCCTGCCTTCCTCTGTTTAAATGCAACAACCTTCCTCGCACATTTAAAATGGATTTCATATTTTCCTTCTATTTTTTAAACTTAAATAGTGATTTAGTACTTGTAAATGATGAATTAATTTAATTTGATTATGAATTTTTCTCCTAAAAAATGGCTAGTTCCTCTACTGCATATATATTTCATACGTCTTTCTTGAAAATAAGGAATGGTTCTGCTATTTAAAGTGGTATATTACTAAGCCAATATTGTTCTAGCAAAATAAAAATGGGATGCAGATAAAGTTAATTAATATTTTGGAGCTAATTATAATAACAGCTTATTGGAGATATGGATTGTAGTTATATAAGTTTCTTGCTAAGCAACAAACTACCCGCAAGCTCTAACTCATGAAAATTTCACTGAACACATCTTGGGATTTTCAGATGCCTTCTTGAAATGGAACTTTCTAATCACTGAAATACCTGACATGTAAGAGTAAATAGAGATAGAAGGAATATGCTTGGTGTTTTGCAGTTTGTTACAATCATCTACTCCTTTGCTAATAGAATGTAAAATACTCCCATTCTGAGTGGCTAAATCATTCTGATCCATGAACACATTGAAAATACTGCATAAAAAAATAAATTTTCTAGCTAGATACTAGAAAATTTAGTTTCCAGTAATTTACTTTTGATAGATTCTATACTGCGAAAGAAAACTATTTCAGTGGGATGTAAGTATTGTACTCATGAACAGTACTGGTTCTGGTGCTGAGTCACAAATGGTGTTTACCTTTTAGCATTGCACTCATTTGGTATAAGATCCTGAAAGTTAAATACAATAATTCCACCTTATGGTTATGTGGTTCTTCATGGTAATAGGTTGTGTGTATAGCCACTTGTTTATAGCACCTTTATATAGGAGGTTTCTTGAGTACAGGATTCACGTTCTGATGCTGATTTTGGAGCCATAACCACTTAATGATTTTACCATAATTGTTATTATCCATCAGATTTTTCTTCTGCTGTTATCACTGCTAGGCTGATGACTAACGTGAGTGAACACAAAAGCTGGTTCAGTGATACCTTGCATTCTGAACTTATTAATGCAGAAATCAATGATTACAGACCCTGATGAGTCAACTGTTCCCCCTCAGGTCCTTAAACTGAAATTAAACTTTTCTGAAACATGTAAGTTCTTATTATATGCAAAGAAATGGAAAAGAGTAATAAAGAATAAAAAGATAAAAAGGATCCTGCTAGTTATCAGAAATTTTGAACATTAGGCTAGATCTGGTTACCTCACCATTGTCAGAAGACCAAGGTTATTGTTTTCTTATCCTAGAAATAGAATTAGTATGAACATGGAGGTTAACAGTGGAGATAATCATATTAGTATATTTCTGTCATTTAATATGACTTCTTGGGGTTTCCTAGTTTCCTACCACTTTTCCCCCCTGAAGTCTTGAGAAATTTGAAGAAATAGAATATTTTCTATCTGTCTGTCAGACTAACTAGATCTCAAAATTTGGAAGGGAAAAATTAGGAATAAACTTTATATGTATGTCTAAGAAGATTTGCGCCCATTTTTACCCTGATGATTTCCAAATTTAAAAGATAGTACTAAAATTGTTGGGGTTTTTTTTAAAGTTAAATTTTATATTATTAGAAACTTATTAGATTCTTTAACAGCTTAAAGAAAACAATGTATTTTTCCAAAAAGAATCAAGGGAATCTCTTAAGATTTTTTATTAAAAAGACACAGATTTTTGTACTATTGTTGCATTAAAATTCTCTTTGAGATTACAATTTTTTAATCATTCAATTAAAATAGCATCATTAGCCAAGAAGGTACAAATTGGTCAGTAGATAAACTCTTTTTTTATTTTTTTTTCATCACCTTTGTTATGAAGCTAGAAAATTCCAATTCATAAAGCTAAGGTTTTATGCAGCCTCAGATTAGACTCCACTTCCTGGGGAAGGACCTATCCCATCTATTGATACTTCCAACTGCAATATAGAACAGTATGAATATGCAGACATCCCATTGCACAAGGATACATTGTATCCTTATCTAGGTATATAATGTGATAACAACAGGGCAAAATTAGCATGCTCCTCCATATCATTATTTTCATTATAAAAAGTGGCTGTTTTCTGTGTGAAAAAGGAAATATCTTGGTTTTTATTGTCCTTTATATGTGCATCAATCAGTCTGAATAGCAATTAGTACACTGAACCTCAAAACTTTTGGCGTGGACTAGGATTTTTTTCAGTGGAGTATTTTATGGCTGTTGAGCATCTGATACATTTTGAATGCTGTCTCTCACCAGCTGTGAATGTGGGGCTAAATAATAAACATTCACAGAAATTGGCTGAATTATATGACTGCCAGCTGTAAATGAAGACCTCAGAATATGGCTTGCAATAAACAGGGTAAGCAAGTTCATTTTCCTTTCAGCATTGTTGAGAGAACAGCATTAAGGTAACATTTCTAAACTCCTTGGATTTTAAACCACCCTCCTGGGTCTAAAGAAGAAGATATATAACTAACAGCATGAGGGACCCAAAGAGTTTGCGATTCCAGCAACCACTGAAATGTTATGTTGCAGAACAGAGCCCAGAGAGACTTTTCTTCTTCTACCCCTCTTTAATCAGGTCTCTGTTTTTCCCTAAGATAAAGTAAATAAAGTTACATTTCACTCCGTCCCCTGCAGGCAAGTCACACATGATATAAAAGCAACAGAGAGACACTAAGAGTTGTTTTCTTCTAACAAGGAACTTACCGGTCTAAATTTACTGGAATAAAGTAAACAGTAGTATCCTCAAAGTTATATTTTCATTCTCATTCTCTACTTCATGGTAGGACTAATTCCCCAGTCCTTAGTCTCCTTGAGTTTTTAAGGGAAAAGACCAAATAGTATTTCTATGCTGAGACACAATAAAGCCACACACGGACTAGCTGTAAACAAGCTTCTCAGAGAGAAGGAAATAAAAAGAAATTAGCCTGTGGAGTCCTACACTGCTGTGGCTCGACTATTTTCCATGCCTAAACTAGCTTATGTCAGATGACACTGGCAAATGAAGTGGAGGAAAAGGCTGCAGAAGAGCCAATTTCCCAGTCATATGGAAGCCAGAAAAAAATTAGAAGTTAGTAATACAATTGACAACTAAGAGAACTGCCCAGTATCCAAAGCTCGAGGCCACTGACACTGAAAGAGCCAAGTAATACTGGACTCATGATAGCAACAAGCTTTGGTCTGTAGATAAAAACTGTGCTGAAAGGAAGAAGTCATATACTAGAAAAATTATATAGATTACTGCTCATCATCAGCCAGGTAGTATAAATGACAGAAAAAATCCATCTCATACAGAATCTGTGAGTTTTGCATATTAATGGCTATTTCTTACGCTAAATTATATTTTTTATGTTGTGTTGAGAGAGCAATGGAAATGTATTTATAAAATCTGTCTTATGATAAGGTAATAGACTTAATTTTGATAAATATTTATAAACTTCTAGCAAAAGTGTGTGTGAGGAAATTTAGATTCTTGCAGTGATAAAAACGCTTCCTATATTCACACATGTGAGTGGGAAAAATTACTCTTACTTCAGCCAAGCATAATGTCCAGGAAAAGCACAGTCAAAATGAACTTCCCAAATTGCTCGAAGCCAGAAATTGTCGTATGAGACTTTTGTTTCAACCTAGACTAAAAAGTAGAATTCTGGGTAAAACATACCATTATGACTGCAGAGGATATATAAGTAACTAGAAATAGGAACATAGTGTCTGACATTATTAATGTCTTTAAGATCCTCCTATGTTAGGTGTTTGAAGGCAAAATTAGAGAAAAGGACCAATATGTAGGAAAAAGTAGGTATCAGAGCAGTTGCCTTAGACCTCAATTAATATGTTGTTCCCCAATTAATATGGCTGAGAAAAATATTGCTGGATGCAAGGCTGGATCACAGTCCCAGTTTCTTACTATATAAGATAAAGGTAAAAAGATAATTAATCACATTCTGAAAGCTGGCTCAGATAAGTAATACTCATAACATTTTAACATCTTAATCACAACCCGAAAAAAGAAATGATAAATCTAGCAGCAAGTAAATGATTATGCTGACAACAGAAAACTTCAGTCAATTGAAGGCAGCTACCCATTTCCATACTTAGCTGATCAACTCATTAAGCTGTCAGAGAGAAATAGTAGTTTGGTTCTGGCATTTGAATGTGACCACATCAAACTAAAACTTGAAGATAAAGGAAGAACTACTTTTGAGACACCCACAGAGGTTCCAGACCCAAGGAATGCCTCTGTGAGTCATGAATGCCCTGGGAATGTTTCAGTAGGTAGTAAATGATCTATTACAAATTTTGAGATGTGAAGATAACTTCACAAATTAGATGACTTCACTTTTTTTCATGATACCTGGAAAGAGCCTCTGGTAAGAACAAAAAGGAATTTTAAAGTGAGGAAAATTAGTGTTGTTTCATGAAACTTTGATCTTGTGGCTGATATTTTCTTTTCATGTTTCTAAAGCTTATTCATGTGTTAGGGAATTGATGGGTGCATTTTGAAGTCTCATCAGCCTTCTAAACCCTGGTAGTTCTCAAACAAACTGACATCATGAACACCAAAAGCAAAAATGCTAATGGAAAATCAGTTGTTGGTAGTTTTTGATAGTGTGTTGATAGTGTGTGGAATATGATCTAGTATTCCCTTCTTCTTCAAATGAAGAAAGCATGCCTTTTTATTAGTTTTGTATAAGTATTGAGTATCTTCAGAGCACTGTGATGTTTTGCAGTAGATTTACAAGTGTCACTAGAACTGCAGATAATTACCAAGGTGAAACAGATTAGCTTCCCCTACAGGTTTGGTGTAACTCTCGGGGGGAAAGAGTGAAGCAGTACCATGTTTTTAGTGCATATTCAGCTTTAAGTTTTAAAGAGCGTGGCCTATTTTGGGGAAAGGTTAGGTATGAATTGCTTCAATATATTATCATACCAAGGAACAGCAAGTGTTCTAATGAATATGTAGGTGATGGTATTTCAGTGGCTTTGAATATTTTTTTCTCTTCTCTCAACCCACTATTGATCAATTGTAAATGCTAGCAAAATGTGTCTGGACTTCTCAAAGCACAGTTTTTAATTCTGGCCCAGAAGCTTTTGTCACTTTTAGTCTTTTTTATAAAAAATTTCTTGCCCCTCAAAATATCATTCATTTCACTCCTCTCTAGACCTTGCAGTAGCTCACTTGCTTCATTTTAGAAGATTTCTGGGGCACTTGTAATGCCAAGTGTGAGGTCACAAGAGGAACATATTTCCAACTGAGATTTGTAAAAAAAAAAAAAAGCCAGCTTGACACTTTAAGGGCAGAGCAGGACAATCCACTGAAAACACTATTGTAATAAGGAAGGATAACACTTCTTATGAGCTGGGATTCTCTGACTTGGAAATGGGGGTTTTTACACTTTCATAAAATCATAGCAGCATAGAATGATTTGAGTTGGAACAGACCTTAAAGTTTGTCTAGTTCCAATTTCCCTGCCATGTGCACGGACACCTTACACTAGTCCAGGCTTCTCAAAGGTCCATTCAAACTGACCTTGAAGACTTCCAGGGTTAGGCATTCAGAACTTCTCTGTGCAACCTGTTTCAGTGCCTCACCGCCCTCACACTGAAGTTACTTCTTCGTATCTAATCTAAATCTATTTCTTTTTAACTTTAAAGCCATTCTCCCTTGTCCTATAAGTACTGCCCTTGTAAAATGTCTCTCTCTTGCTCTCTTACAGGCCCCCTTTAGGTACTGGAAGGCTGCTGTAGAGTCTGCCTTCTAAAGCTGGGGCCCTCAGAGCTGAACAATAAGTGTTGGCGGACACAAAGCTGAACATAGTACTCATTTCTCATCCTTATTGCCTTGCACAGAAACACCACTATACTCCCTAGAAGTTCATAGGAATCACAGAGGAGTCAGAGGAGCCAGTGCTATATGCAGCTTATATTTCATCAGTGTGCTTTTTGACACCATTCCTTCCCAACCTATACAGTCTGATCAGGCCTCCTGTGCAGTTTAAAAGATATACTACCTATATTTCTCCCAAAACCCAGCATTTTTCCTTTTGATCTTTAGATTTCTTTAAATCTTCAGTTTAGAGAATTACCTTTCTAACAAGGTACTTATTGTATTTCTCACAAAAGAGGTCAATCTTCAGAAAATTTATGTATATCTATCTGAGCAAATATTAGCATAGTTTTTTGAGGGGTTTACCCCCATGTGTTTAAGTTACTTTTACAGAAGCCTCAGGCAAAAGGTGTTACTGGAGAAATTAATAAAGTTATTTTAAAATAAATTATTGTAAAGAAATATATTGCAAAAGTAATATTTTAAGGATAAGAAGTTGTCTATTCTCACTCACAAAGACACATGAGGCTTTAAAAGTCAGTTACACAGAATCATTCATATTTAATTTTTCCTTCTTAGACCTTTAAACTTTTCTACTAAATATTAAACATCTTAGAAAAGTAACATCTTTTTACATTATACATATTCTATTTTTTTAAAAAATGCCCCAAAATAACTAAGAGAATAACTTAGAATATTTCTTTATTTTTTTTTTTCATACTTAGTTTATTTGGTATATAGCCAGATGCTGTTTTAGAGAACAGCAGGAGCTATTCAGTAGATGACGGTTCCATAGCTGCTAGTTATCACTCCTCACTTGAGATGTGATAACTGGATTCATGACTATTTCGGCCCATTTCTGGCCAAATAGACCAGGTTGTTTTAAGGAAGCAATGCAAGTAATTTAGGCAAACTTAATTTACTTGTACTGAACTGAACTAAGAATGAACCCAGAAACTTACATCCCATCTAATTCCACTACAGTGCAAAACCAAAAATCACAGGACTCCTATACAGATACTCTAGAGAAAGACAACACCTCTAGAAGGTGGTTCTTTCCATCTGAATCACTGCCTGTAAATATTTCAATCTCTTTATCAACTATCAAGTAAGTCTGAGCGACTAGTTTAGATTAAACAATCATTAAGGCATACAAGTTGATGCCTATAGTTAGAATAAATTAAAGTGTTGAAGATTGCTTCACATATGAGAGTGATACCTGAGGTGTTTAGTGGATGACAAGTAATTCCTTCTTAAACAATTGTAGCTATAGCAGGCAAGCACTTTATAACTCATATATTGACTTTTCAGTAGACCTCTAAGACAAAGTCATATTGTCACTGCTTGCAACCCATATTAAATGCTTGCTCTTACAATACAGTTCTACCTTTACATCCATTTTAGAAAGATGTAAATTTTTGGGAGGGGTTGTGAGAACTAAGATTGTTCATTTACTGGGCTACCACTTTGTAGGATGCTGTTCTATTCCTCTATGTAATAAATCCATGCTACAGACTAGTAAAAGTGAAAAGCTAAGACACATGTTCCTCTCTCCTGTTTATTTTCCTTTGATGACTTTGGGAGGAGTGGAAGGGCTAAGCAAAATTGAAGGAGAACAATTTTAAGCAACTGGATCATGAAGATAATTACTTTTATTTATATTTGTTGCTATATTAATGTTGTCATTATTATTTAAAGTGGATTAAGTATGGCTACATCTTCACTGCAAAATTAGCTGAAGTGATGAGGTATGAGCATTCAAATGAATAGCTCTCTTTTGAATTGGTGAGCAGTTGATACAACAAGCTATTAATTTTCTTTGGTTGGCTGGATGGTTGGTTTGGATTTTTGGTAATTTTGCTGCAAAATTATCCAATTTAACTGTATCATTGTCTTTCAGCCATAATCTATTAGTGCGATTAGTAAACATTGTCAATATCATGAAGAGAAGAGAAGAGAAGTGATTAGATAAAAAAATAAGAAGAAAGGAGCATGCTAATGCTGCTGAGCTGCTACTGTACCAGTAAGTGTAGTGATAACTGACCAGCATGGCTTTTAAACATTCTCTTTTTTCTCTATTGGACTGTACATAGATAAGATGGCTAATAGCCCTAGAAAAGAATTAGCATGACTACAGGAGTCTCAAAGCAGGTATCTGTGTGCTACATTCAGCTATATTACCTTCACTTTTTATTTCAGATGGATTTTACAACAGAATAATCCATATCCTGGTTTTACAGGAAACAGAACAATTATCTTTCTGGTTTTTTCCTCTTAAAAGTTTAATACATGAATAACATAGATTTCTTAGAAGAAGGTCTTATCAGACATTAATCTGTGCCAAAACATGAGAGAATGACAATTGTTAACTTTTAGGAAAATTACTTGAACATGAGAGAGAGAAAGGGTCATGACAACTCCTGTATACTGACATTCCAACAAGTCTGAAAACATATTACCGTATTTGCAAGGGCAACCATAGATTTCAACCTTTCTTTGTCTCCACAGATCAACCATTTCTGTTCTGTCGTGTAAGTGTCATCTCATGTAATTAGGTGTAAAGAGGCATGTGGTGCCAATATGCAATACTGGCACAGAATGAGGAATTCCTGGGAAAAAAGCGACATTTTCAGGGTAATGCCAACCGTCCACATAAACCTACCATTGCTTGACTTTTTGTCCTGGCTCATGAGCAGGCAAAATGCCATCCAAACAGACGTTCAAGACTTCAGAGAAGCAAAATACCATGTATGCATACTATGTACTTGCAGGGAGCACAGCTCCTATCAAGAATGTCAACTCATCCATCTGTCACAAAAATCCAGGCCTGGAGTTATGGGAACGAGCCTCAAATGACCCATCAATAATTTGGATTAGCTTCTAACAAGATTCTTTTTCAACAGAGAGAAAAATTTTGGCCTACTACCCCTGTCTAGGATTACAGATAGTAATTTTAACGAAGTCTTTAGTATTTCTCATCTCTGCAAAGTTATACGTGATAGAGCATGGTGGCTATGCACCTGCTGCAATACCCTGCCAGTACATTTCATGCTTCAGCTTTCACACAAACTGGTTTCTAATGGAATTAGACGGGGAAATATCATGCCTAAAGGAAAATGCAGCAGAAGTCACCTATTTTAACTGGGTTAGAAGAGAGAAATCAGCCAAATTTTTCAAGATGGTTTCTATGGCTCATATTTTGATGGTATGCTGAAGGGTTTTACCCTGCTGAGGATATACTGTGCAGAGCACTTGTTGACCCAAACACTGTTGTTCTGGAACCAAAGACAACATATCCCTCACCATGGAGCTCAGCCCAACTAACCTTGCTGAGAATCAGCCAATTAATTTGGGCATAATGCCCTATTTCGGGAAAGGTATCATATGTTTTATATATTCTTGGATTATCATTCTTTAGGAGTCATTGAGACACACGGAACCTTCGAGAAAACAGGAAAACCAAAACCCAAACGAACCCACAAAACACCAAAGAGCAAAACAAAAGCAAACAAAAAAACACCCCAAGCGGTGGAAATATGCTGGTGAGAATAAATGAGTATGCCCAAAGAGAAAAGGCTTGAAAGACTCTAGAAATGTAGAAGGATTTGAAAGGTAACATTTTGTGCATGCGTTATGAAATGGATTCGAAGAAGTGACAGCTAGAAAATAATTTCGTAAAAACTATGAAGAAGTGAATATGGTTTCTCTTAGTTAAAAAGTCTGAGTTTCAGTGGCTGGGCTATGAGCCAGAACCTGTCTGAAAGAACACAGCCAGTAGAAGAAAAATATTTTCTAATGCTCTTTCCCATCTCCCATTTTATTCTAATTTTCCTAATCATGTTTACCACATCTAAACTGGCAAAAAAAAATTCTCCCTAAAGTTTTCTTAGGCATGGAATGGCCCATGAACATACTGTTATACTCTCCAGCTTCCAAAATAGGTAGGCTAGAAGCATGTTCTCTGTTGAGAAATGTGTCTGACTTTTGCTAAATTCAAACTTTGCTAAGGCTCTGGAAGGGCATCTGCCTATTCTGCTTGGCCTAAAGTATGTTACAGACCTCTTTAGCAATTTAACAGCACAGGAAATAAAGTTCTGATATCCAGGAGATCTCTCTGGCAGGGTTTATTCCACTACTTCAAGCAAACTTCAAGTTTTCTTTATTCAGAGTTATATATTCTATGTTTTAATCTACTAAAACCAAATCAAAATTATATTTGAATATCATCCTTTCTTTGGACTGAAGAAAATTTTAATATGTCTACCCTCAAAACATTGGGTGATTTTGAGTCCTGTCATACCAAAGTCATACAATTGTATTAATTTCAACACCTGCAGGTCGACAATCTGGTTGTACAGCTGGTGATGTTGACAGGAATTTGGCTTTCACAACCATGGGACCCACTTTGAGGACAGACGACTGGAAGAGGAAGAAGAGATGCTCCTTACAAAGTCAGGCCAAGATAATCTTTGCAAAAGGCTGTCCAAAGTGATGGAGACCTTTAAACTACAAACATAACTCATGGTAAAGAAACTTAGAGTTCAATAGTGCTGGAATGCAAAGGGTCAAGATGATGGGAACAAGGGGGATCTCAAAAATTATAGAATAGGGCTAGAAGAAATTCACCTCAGGCATATACGATCTAGGAAACAAGAATTAGAAAGTGGAGGTGTGCAAGTGAGTGAAGGTTGATTAAAAACTTGATATGTGAGTGTAGTGGTGTGTTTTTGGTGTTATCAGTTTTATGTATGTATTTGTTCCTTGTTTTATATTGTTTTTTATAAGTTGTAATGGTTTGCCCCATGTCACCCATGGAGTTCAACCCTTCTTGGTTTTACTCCAACCCCAGTTATATGTCAATCATAAGTTATACAGCCCTGGGTCTTGTCTGTCACTTTGGGGTCTCTCCCAAAAGTCTGGAAAGTTCTGTGAGGGCCCCAAGTGGTTGAAGACTTTGGCTGTCTCCCTGCCCGAGTTATTTATTCTAACATGTGTCACTTACCTGCAGAGCCATACCCACATGAACCCTGATTTGTCCTCAGTTCAACCCATCCCTGAGTTCCTCCCCCCAATAAAAGATGTTACTTGGAGGGCTTTCCCACCTTTTTCCTGCTGCTTCTGCCAAGGGGTCACTTCTGCTGAGGGGTGGCTGCTGAGGCAGATACCCTGAACTGAGGTTATCCCCACTGGGGGATGAATAAAGCCAGCGGTTAACCCTGAGCAGACTCCTTCCTTCTTTCCCGCTGTCGTTGCTTGACTCCTTCGGGCAAACCAGAACCCAAGGGATGGGTGAGGTTTGTCCTGCTACCAACCGTCCCCTTTGCTGTCGGGGTGTCAGGGCTGGCAGAGGCAGAGAGACAAGATATCTCTACATGTGAGCTTGCAGCCCAGAAAGCTAAATGTATCCTGCCCTGCATCGAGTCAAAGGAGGTGATTCCTCCCCTCTATTCTGCTCTTGTGAGACCCCACCTGGAGTGCTGCATCCACCTCTGGTGCCTCCAACATGGAATTATTGGAGTGGGTCCAGAGGAGGGTCACAAAATTGTTAAGAGGACTGGAACACCTCCTCTGTGAAGACAGTCTGAGGAAGTTTGCGCTATTCGGCATGGAGAAGGTTGCATGGAGACCTCCAAATGGGTCTACAGGAAACCTCAGGAACTGCAGTGATACAACACAGAGCAATGAGTACAAATTGAAAGAGGGGAAATTTGGGTTAGATATTTTGGAAGAAATTTTTCCTGTGAGGATGGTGAGACACCAGGTTGCCCAGGGAGGTTGTGTATTCCTCAACTTTGGCAGCATTCAAAGCCAAGTTGGATAAGGCATTGAGTAACTTGGTCTACAGATAGATGTCCCTGCCCATGACAGAGTGGGTTGGGAACAGACAGTCTTTAAGGCCCTTTGCAACCCCTTAACATTCTATGATTCAATGAGTTCACAAAGCCATTGAGATAACTGAGACAAAATTTCAGATTTAGCAGCATTCATTTTTCTCCAATGAAAATAGATGCAGCTCAGAAAACTATGCCTTTTATATTACTATTTAGACATAAAACCCATTGTTGCTTTTAGAGACTTTTTACTTTTCTCCATGACCTGATTTTTAGAGTGCTGAATACTCAGCATTAACCTGCTTATTTGAGTGATATGAAAAGGTTTGCTTAATTTTGAAATAAAAAGAGAAAAAATACTTTCTCACTCATACATGAAGCATGAACTGTTATTGAAAAATAAGTCTTTTCACCACAGAGCATATACAAACACACACATGTGCAGTGAATGCAGCTATCAATCTCAACAAGTATGGATGAAAAGGAATTAGTTCAAAACTACTGCAGGCTCAGTCCTTGTGGGGTAAGAGGTTAATTTGTCTGCCTATATATCTGTCTTGTAACTCAGGTGTCAGTCATGTTTACCCTGCTGAAAAGAGCAAAGCTTCAGCTGAGATGAATCCAAAGAACCCAACAAGACTACGACCCCAAATATCTTCACCTTGTCTTTGTTTTTTCAGTGATGTGAGCAATAAATATATCAAGTGAGAGAATCCTATCATATACACATAGATTGAAAAATAATAATTGTATAAGACTGTATAATTGGTGATTACAGTACATTTTGCTAAATATAATGTTTGGAATTGTATTTTTAAAATACCATAAGATACTCAAACCTCATGCATGAGAAAAACCTGAAAAAGAGGTTGGCTCTGTACTCTCTGACTTTGACTTAACACACTTGAAAATCAACAGATAAAAGGGAGAAAATTGCTAGGGATCCACAGTGAAGCTTTCAGAGAGAAAAGCAATTGGAGAATGAAAGTGAGACCTTTAATAGTAGTTCTTAACTTGGGCATGGGGATTCAAGAAAGAGAAAGAGAAGCAATTTCTGAGACCCAATTATGTGACTGCAACTTGAACTGCATGTGTAAGTGGAGGGGGAAAGCACTCCTGTCTTTAAAGAGCTGGCATAATATTTTCTCTGTTGTCGACTTCACTAAACAAGGGAGTACTGTGACATTCCAATGTCAAATTGCCTACATGCATTCGAGATGTACAACATGGAAGAAGAAGGTTTCAAAAAGATTACATTTGGATTTTGAGTTAGAATTTTCAGAGGATACTAGGCTACTCCAAAACACTTCACATTCACACACAGTTTTTGTGAAAAATTAGACTTAAGAGCAAACAAAAATAAAGGCGTTCTCCACCTATCTAAAACCACAGTATCTTGGTGTTCTTTTCTGAAAAAGAGAGAAAATATGAGGAAAATAAAACAAAAAAAATTTCCTAGTCTTGCAAAATGGGTCTCTTTGCATTAAAGAAATAGCCTATTAAAAAAAAAAGAATAGAAGATGAAGACCTCAGGCAGACCTAAAGGCAGTTTTTATACAAAACTTCTAGAAAATAAAATTTCCACATATGTGTTATCATTATGTGCTGTGTAAAAGCATATTCAGAAAGAAAAAAATAAAACTTCTTTTTCTTGCCACCTCAATCCAAATGTACCCTCCTTCTTATTTCCTTTTTCCTGTTTGTTTTGTTTTTTTTTTTTTTTTGAGGGCTTTTTTTTTTGTTGTTTTGTTTTGTTTTCTTTGTGGTTTTGTTTTGTTTTGTTTTGTTTTGTTTTGTTTTGTTTTGTTTTGTTTTTTGGGGGTTTTTTTATTTATTTTGGTTTTAGTTAGTTGGTTGGTTTGGTTTTGTCCTGTGTTTTGGTGCTTGTACGCGTATATGTGTGTGAAGAAATTAGAAAAATTACAAAACAAAAGCAAGGTGCTTGTTCACATTACTTCAGAAGTATGACTGTTTCCTCTGGAATTATAATCTTACCTGCACATTTGTTCTTGGCCAACACCAAAAAATCATGATACTGATCATATACAGATGGACCTTTGATCCAATTACATATTCCTCTTTTAATATTCTTTCTGTAGCCATGGATTTTAGGGTGACAGCCACCCTCTTCAGCACATCAAGCACACTGATAATTCACAACTGACTTGTAATGGTTTCCAAGGGGGTAGTGGAGAATATTCAAAGCTACAGTAAAGGCCAAATAGTGTTCAAACTTCCTCAAAAGAAACCAGTCCCATGAAGCCCACAAACTGCCTGGATGATTAAGATTAGCACATCATTTCGTGCTTCCAGTAATAGCAACACAACAAAATTCAGGTAACTGCTCCTAATAACTATAACTTTTAATAAAAATTTTAACAGAGAAAAATCACTGTTGAGTTTCTGCATCACATGATGTATCTCACTTGATATGTAGAACAATAATAAAAGGAGAAGTTTTAAAATTGTGACCAGCGGCATCAAGCAAAAATGCTAAGGAGGTGAGAGAAAGGGGTATAGAAGAGATATGTCTTCAATTTCCTGTTATTAAGCGTAAAGGAATTGACAGAGTTGTAGATGTATTGAATCCTGTCTGTGGCAATGCATTCTTTTTGCTGTTGGAGATTTCAACAGACAATTTTGCAATAGATTTTATTTTCTGTGTGTGCATGTGCATGCGAATATGTACGCATATAACACAGAGGTGGTCTAGGAGAAAAATATTATACAAAGCAAGAAATTTATTGATTATTCATTATTAATATAATGCAAGAATATTTAGGTGCTAGATGTTGGAAGACAGAAAAAAGGGCCATTAGTCTTGTACATTGCTTGCCACAAGGAAATTTCAGTGGTGTTGTGTCTAGCACAAAACTGCACCACTCAGTGACAGACAATCAAAACCTTATTTGCTCAGCAGGACGGATACAGTGACTGAATAGCGACCTTGTAATCTAAGATTTGTATTCTAAGATGTGCACACACACACACATAGAAACACACACGCCAGACTTGATGCACGACACTGCTCAAGGTTCCAGATCCTCTGGGTTTGTTATCATGAGTTCATGATGCACACTTCTGGCTAGAAATCAGGGAAATCTCTACTAAAGATATTGTGCAGGCACAGTGTACATGCTACGGAGAAGCAAACCTGATGTTATTGAATGCCAGACTTGATGCACATCATCAGCTATCAGCACAGGAGCTAAATATGGCTCAGGAAGATTTTATTGACTTTTTATCAAGATCTGATGGGGATCGATCCCATTACCCCCAAGCTGCTCCTGCTCATTCCTAAATATTAAAGATAAACAATTAATTATCAACTACTTACCCAAGCTAATAATTCCTATTGTTAAGATCTGATTATTAGGGTTATTAGAGAGATGCCTCTTCCCAAATCAAGGTGCAAAAAAGGCCATATGCAAAAGTCAATAGGAAGGATTTTATTTAACATTATGGAGGACAGCAGATGTTTTACACCGTCTTTTGCTACACTGTGGGCTTGTTGTAACACTGTGGATCATGTCAAATATTGTTAATATTTTTGACATACTGGTCAATCGGATAGCTATGTTATTTTTAGATTTTAAAAATATCACATATATATTTACCCCCAGTAGTTACTCAGATTAATTTAAAAAGAAAATTATAACTTTGTCATCATCTTTAGAACTGAAAGTAGTTAGCTTTTTCTTGAAAAGCAGTGTTAAATGACAAGACTCCTAAAGATATCAGACTCAGTTTTACTGAAAATCTTGTTGCATGTTTTGAAGAAGTGTGTCACTGCATAAACACATAGGCCTGCCCATATATGTTCACTAATGAAATGCATTGGAGGTTTTATATAAAATCTTATTGCAGTCAGGTATGTAAAATCATACAATTTTACAATCATACAAATGCCAAAAGATTTCAGCAGAAGGGACGTGAAAGATCATTTAGTTCCAACACCCCTGCCATAGACAAATACATCTTCCACTAGACCAGGTTGCTCAAATACCCATCCAACCTGGGTTTGAACATTTTCAGGAGTATGGGGTATCCACAGCTTCTCTGGAGAACATCTTCCAGTGCCTCACCATCATCTTAGCGCAGAATTTCTACCTAACATCTAACTTATACGTATTCTTTTTTAATTTTAAGACATTCATTCTTGTCCTATCATTTCAGGCCTTGGTAAAAATTGAATTGAATGTCTAATCAGATTCTAAGAAATTGAAAAAGGTATTTGAAGCTAAATGACCAAAATTATTGCTCTGGATAACTGTAGAATGTCTTCCTACATTTTTTTCTCCTTTGTCAAAGAGTCCTCTCTAAAGTGGTTAGCATTTCAGTTTCCCAATAGCCAATAATAGTTAGTTTTCTAAATTTCTATATGAAAAAGTTATTTTATATTTTAATCTTCTTTTTGTCTCTTCAGTGCCAATACCAACTCATGTTAGTTGTCTGAATAAACAGAGGCAACATACCACTCTACTCTGCCTTCCCATGGCTGCTATTGAGTTTATTTGATGGTATTTTTGGGTCATGAAATGATTACACTGTCCCCTTTATTCTCCTCTGCAATACATTTTAGATTACACAGATAAAGTAGCTCAAATCCAGTGCTTTCTCTACTTACCCATTACTTTTATTCTTTGCAAGTTATATTGCTGTTTCAAACACTGAATCTTTTAGGGCTGAGCCCAGTGTATGTTATCCTGAGCTACCATGAAGTGTTTTGACAATACACCATGTGGGTTTCTTGGTAGGTTAGAACTTACTTTCTCTTGTGGACAGATACATGATACAAGTTCTAGGGCATAACCTAGAAGAGGTGAAATGCACTGCATTTCTAAATGTAATTTTCCAACTAAAAGTAAAGCAAATGCTGAAAGTCAGGACTGTATTTTGGCAAAAAAATGAAAGCAAATACATTAAACATTGACTGAAATAACAGAAGATTCCTGAATGCAATCCATTATGCCCAAAGACATTCTCTAGGCAAAAAAATGTGCTTCATACTAAAACCATTTATTTTTCATGTCTTATAATAAGCAAGCTCTAAGCACAGTTCACTGTGTGATAGATTTCCTTCTACAAAGTTTAGCCTTCTTCAGTCCAAACCTGTAGACAGAATTCCTTTGAGAAATTTATCAGCAAGGGCCAATGACAGAGAGGTCACAAATACTGATGCTTCTCATGCATTTTTACATAGAATAATTGCCCTCTGCAAAAAAAAAGAAAACATGCAACCATACAGAAAATGCCAAGAAAACATTAATTTACCCAGACTAAGAGTATATATTGAGAGTCATATAGGAACTCCATCAGTTCTATCAGAATCTAATTCTTAAATCTGTATAGAAAACAAAAGTTAAAAATTACTGTGTTACCAAGAAGTGATTGTAAAAGATTTTTAGTAGCATACTAACTTTTCTGGTACATGGAAAAATAAGACAAATAACTCCCACTGTAAATTGGCATTAATTCATAGTTCTTTTCACTGTCCAACCTCTCCTTCTATTGAATGCAAGAGAAAAGAAAAATACAGAAATATGTCTAATAACACATTATGGGACAGGCTCCTGGACAGTGTGACTAATAGAACAGTATTTTATTGAAGTTTCTGGAAAATTATTAATTAGACAAAGAATATCCAGAGCAGTTATTGCAGTATTATTCCCCACTTAGTTACTTCAAGGCACTGGTTTAGGAGCAGCTGTTCCTCTGATTTTGGCTATGAATATCTAGGACGTTAGTCATACAGGATGAACAAATCCTCACTGAAACCCCAGCAAATCAAGGTTTAAGTAACAAAATAGCCACTGGGCACATTTTGTTGACTTTCTGCTGTTCCCTTTCTAGTGCATTTTTTTTCCAACGTCTGAGGAATAATGTTCATTACATGTGCTTTACAGCACTGTTTATGCCCGTCTGTGAAGGGCAGTTTGTTACCAAAGCAGTAAACTCATGTTTGCCCATGTTGATAAATAATTAAAGCTCAAGTACTACTAATTAAACTCAAGGTCATATGATCAGGTGTAGCTGTTTGCTAAGTGAACATCTACCTCTGAGCTGCCTATTTCTCCTAACTCAGGTACAGATGTAGATTCTTGGACTTCTAAACTTAGAGTAAGTGTAAAATTCAGTCCTTGGCACCCAAAGAGTTGTGCTATGAATAAACAGAATAAACAATACTATGAGGGGATAAACAGTGTAAACAACTTAATCTTGGAGTCAGGAGGCTGACAGTAGTCTCTGGAGTCAGGAATTTAGTGTCCTGCTTTTGTGCCCTGACCACTTCATTCACCATACTGCTTGTACTTTACTGTCAAGAAAAAAACAGGGTTTTTTTTACATAAATATATATATACATATACATTTGCATGTGTATGATAGTGTGAAACACAGAAACACACATACACACAATATATACACTAATATTTTTAAAGTAGATTCCCCTCTGTAGTAGCTGTTGTTACAGCAGTTAATCATAAGCTGGGATCTGGACAATCATATCCTGATATTATTTAAATTTAAACCATGATCCTTGTACTGTAGGACCGAAGAGAAGGGGAGGAGGCAGAACATACTGTAAAGTTACTAGGCAGACAGATGCTGCTTCAACATATCATCTTCTGATGGACCTTTCTTCAGTTTTTAGTGGGATGTCTGAAGGAGAAAGTAAGAGTACTGAGGAGGAAAGCCAATTTATATAAAAAAATTACATATATTTACTCATAAAATAGACAAAGACTAACAGTTCCTTTACTAGGGTTGTCCTAGTAACAGGTGCAAAAGTAGCAGTAGTATGTCATTGTCAGATTATTTTCAATAGAATAATAATTCATTATATCATTGTTATCTCTGTTGAAATCTCCTTTTTCATGACTTAATTTGCCTAACTATTTATAAAAGTGTCTTAAACTTAGAAAGCCTCTATACATTTATTTAAGTTAGAGCAGCTGAATCCCACCTGTGGATGGGAGTCCCAGCTTTGACACAATAAACAGATTCTTCAATGCTGAAGTACTTCTAGGCTATTTTATGTGGGATAACTGGGGTGAGCAATCTCTTTTATATTCTTTTTTACAGGAAAAAAGTGAAAAACTAGTTAGAGAAGATGCTCAGCTGCTAGATGTTGCAGTGATACTTTCCCTATATTTTTTTCTTTTTTTAACCCTGGCTTCTATTGTTTTAGTTCTGCCTACACAAAAGAAACATTAGACTGTTCTCTCATTTAGACCCTGCGAACACAATTTCACATATCAACTGTAACCAGATTTGTGATTGATGGCAGACATTAATATCCTCTAACATGGAATTATATACACAGATACATGCACGTGTTTTATTTAGGTTCATTAATTTAAGTGGTTCAAGGACAGTGCTTCTTTATCAGGTTTTCATAAAACAATTAATTGATGCAAATTTGCCTTCTGTTCTGCACCATGCGGATTTGAAGGTTCATAAGATTCAATACTGGAACTCAATAATGAAAGCTAATTTCACGATTTCATCATCTATAACTCGAGGTTGTGTATTCATCAACCAAACTCCAGAGTTTTCCTGGGCTATTTTGAATAACTAATGTGGAATAAATCTTACCTTTACAAGAAATTATACTCAGAAGGGATTGGAAAGCTAGAAATCTGAGTTTTAAATGTTTGCTACCCATCTGCTTTGTATTCACTTTTTAACATTCAGTACATAGTGTCTGATACTTTGTCAGGCAGTTTATGCACAGCACTGCTTTATAAAGATACACCGATGCTGCATATCTCACTTTCCTTCTTCAAACCTATTGAAAGTTTTGACTAGCCTTGTTGTCATGATTAATTCCTTTTTACCTTCACAGACCATTTCTTCACCTTAGTATGCTTCACCAATGTGATTTCCTAAAAGAAGTGTCAAAGAGGGAAAATGTATCCCAAACATGAAAGGCATGTTTTGACTATAATACAGTGATTCAGAATCTTGAGAAACATACAGAAAATAACTAAAAATATATTTTCTCTAATAAGCATAAAGGAAAACATAGAGTCTCACATTAAACTTATCCTAGTGTTGATGGCATACAGTTTCACAATTAGTAGTAAGCTGATAGGGAAAAGAGTACCAGCATTCAGTACTGCATAGACATTCCACTCTTTCATGCTGGGAAAAAGTATGGTACTTAAACAGTGTTTTAGACACGTTACCACTGAATATTAAAAAAGCATAATTAAATGCTTGACAAAAGACTTCCATGGTGGTCCCCAAAATTTCTTGTAGAGCATTTGTACATAGATTTTTCTTGTGCAAGTTTTTGAAAGAACTAGAAAGCCCACTCTCAATTACATATGCCATGTATTTCTTTATAATAGTTTCTGACCTAGTTATATGCATCTTCAAGACAGTGATGTGTTATAAACACATCTTTTCTTTAAAAAAAATTCAAAATGGAGCCAACAACACACACAAAAGTGCACAGACATTTGTTTTATAATAAAAATGAGCAGGAACTGGTTAAGGCATCAGTGCATGCAATAAAAGATATACATTAATTGTTTCCATTCTGTTTACCCTTTTCTCATCTGGATTTTCTATTTATGGTTCTGCTTTATAAATTACTTATTTACCATCATGTAATGGAGATCAAGTTCTGAAATCTTTACAAAGCACAACTTTACAAAGCACAGCTTTTTTCTCTTGGCCATTCTGAGGTATGACATTTTTCTAAAAACTTATTCATTAAAGCAATGGGAAAAAGGGAAGCTGCATGGATAAAAATTATCTGTCTACACAAAAGCCTCATATAAAAATGAGACACTCTTTTAAATTATTTCAAATAAAACTAATTAATAATTAATTTCATTATGTTATACATTATCAGCTATTCTAGCAGCCACTGTTTAGAGGAGACTAACTCACCAGTTATCACTGAACTTCACACATTTGTGACATGGCCCAGAATTTCAAGGTGATTGTGACCTGGTACTCTTGTAATTTGATATAAGGCCTATATAAGTGAAGCCAATGGCATGTTGTCCTGTCATGGATTGACTTTGAAGAACGGCCAACCCTGAAGTTAAATGAAATTAAAAGTTTGTGCAGTAATTTTTCTGTGTGTTCTTGTTTTCTTCTGTCCACATGATGTGTGTTGGAGGATGATTCGCCAGTGACTGTCAAGTTGTACTAGCCCAGGAGGCCACTAGGACCTGACCAGAACCCAGGGTCTGAGACAATGACTGGCTAAGCATCCCAAGGTCCAGGCATGGAGGTCAGACTTAAAGCCCATGAATTGAGGTGGTTTTGTCAGTCAATAAAAAGGGAGTATGTGCATGTTTCACTGATTAGTTTCAAACCTGTTGAGACACAGAAGAAGAAGAATCCTGGGCTGACTGTGTTCAGGTGTATGTGCGCACTGCTGGTGTTTATTTGGGTGCTGGAAAAGGCCATGCTGTCTGTGCATTGACACATGGCCAGTTACATCTGTTGTGCTTATCTTCAGGACACTTGTGTGTCCTCAGATATTGTTTGGATCTGAAAATGACAATAGCAGCCAGCAGACTGAGAGGAGAAGTCTCATGGTTTTATGAGTCCTAATCCAACCTGCCCTTAGCAAAGTCTGCACTATTTCATTCATATGAGGGTTCTCTGCAAAATATGTCAGAGTGTTACTTGCACAAGGAAGGCAAAGAACTTTTTTCTAAAGGTAACTGACTTCTGCTCCCTGAAGCCCTGGTAAACAGGTTAGGAAAAATAATCAACTGATCTAAGTCCCTTCTGTGAAGAAAAGGATTTCCTTTAGTTATTCCATCTGGTCCATTCCATGACACAGGAACTCAAAGGAATCCCTACACCAAGCTCTTTCCAACTATCATCTTGGTGTCTCCTCAAAAAGAGTAAATACTTGGTGGTATTTGATAGTTATGGAGAAGGATAGAAAAAATACTGTTAAAATATCTATTAAGACACATAGTATTTTCTCCAACATTGAAACTCAATAGTTTTACCATCAGTTCACATAGGAGCAAATTATACAAATCACAGAGTGGCAAAATCCTTCTCACAGGATTTATTAGGCCTCATACTGTTATTTGAATTTTAATGAATATTAAGATTCACCAATAGAAGGGAAAAAAAAGTTCCTATTCTCCTGTGCTAGGTTTGCTGTCATTGTTCACCCTCTAAAAACTTCTGGTTCCTGTAGAATGTGAAGTCACATTGCATTTTCAAGGGTGATAAATGTGAACATGCACGTATACATGCACCAGCTAATATAAACCAAAAATACCTTATCTGTTTTTACATTTGACTTTAACAATATGATCAGGTTAATGATACATTTAAAGTTAATGGACCAGTTATTTTTAGACTAAGCAATGAGCACGCACATTCATTTTACTGTGCAAATAACTGCTCATTGTCAGTGGCCTTTGTATTGCTGTTTGCACCTCTAAATTAGTCTTGAACAATTATTAATAAGATCTCATGGAATGTTCCTATTGATGTTTTTTAAAACTGATTGGTACTCTAAAGAAATGTAACATGTTGCTGAAAAGTAATTTTATTAATTCAGTATATATGTATTCTTAATGTGATATTGCAGAAAAAGCAGCAACTTCATAGAGTTATATGAATATAACCCCAAGAAATAACTTGTGGTTATTTCTGCAATAACCACAAATATATGTTATTTATTGCCAAAGAGAATATTCCTTAATCTGGTTAAATACAAGAAGACTTGGCATAATGACTGACAATAGCACTGTGAGATTAACAGCTAAATTTTTGGATTCGTGAAGATGAGAGAAGCCAAAAGTATGAGTATACAAACTGTACCACAAATCCACGTTCCAGAAACATTTTATGGCTTAGTATTATGCAAAGAATGTTCCAAAAGAAAAAAAAAAAAAAAGAAAAAAAAAAAAGTTTTTTGTTGTGTTATACAGATAGCAAATTATGTTTTCTTTCTGAGTCAGTTGTGCCATTCATGTAACTCCTGACAGAAAGAAGACAGAAATCCCTTGGTATTGCCAAGTGAGTTCTGCAGCCAAAATTATTTCAAGCAGTGATTAAAAAAATATTGTGAATGGCCAACCTCTCATGTCATGTAAATAGTGTGCAGAGGTAACATAGGTATTTGTTCCTTGGGCAAAACATATAATCAGATGTTGGTCCTGTAGAATTGTACCTGTGTTCATGGTGGCTGTATTTAAATCTATCTAATTATTGAAACCTATGAATTAAAATATTCAGGCTTTATACAGCATCAAAAAAAAAGTGTAAAATGCCAAACAGAAATGGATCCCAAGGTGGATGATGCAGTTTTGAGGAAATGCAGCATTGTTGTTCTATAGACAGTAAGCCACTGTCTAAATCAGGACCTTTTCATTAAAAATATTCTTAAATATATGTGTCAGTGGAGAGATACACGTGCTGAATACTCAAGGAAAACTTTTGGGTTACATGAAATCACACATAGGACTTGTTTTAAAGCTGGCAGGCATTCTGCATAAAATTTATGTCTAGGCTACCATGCATAGCTCACTTGTAACTGACCATCATCATTGTTTTGTTAGAGACTACCTCCTCTCAGTCCCTGATTTCCAAGACACTTTAATCAAAACAAGTCGGGTTACTTTAAAATGTGCAAATATCAAGCCTTCTATAGTCCAGATCATTTTGACTGATGCAAATTACAGATTGCTTGCAACAGTGTCTGTGTGAGGGGATCCACTGGGGAGAATAATGTCAGGCAGAAGGAAAAGGAACAGCAGGGCTCAACTGGCAATGGTAACCTTTTCTGTTAATACAGCTGAATCACGAAAAGGCTGTTTATCCACAGGATAGAGGAACCAATGGCAAGTATGTAACACCAGAAGCAGACAACTGACACTAGTTTTGACAGGTTAGGACATAAACATCAGTAGCAATGCAATCCAGAGATCAGCAGTGATATAAAGGTGAATAATGAGACACAGGCAGAGACAGATTCATGAAGAGTTCCAGCGCTTTCGCCAGAATCCATATTCCCTTGCTATAAGCAGATATTGCATTATTGGATACAGCCAGCTCAGCAAGATGTCAAGGGTGGAGAAAGTCATTGCTGTGTTTTAGTGTGGGAGTGACAGTCATAGGTTTAACAGCACCAGATGGGCAAACCTGTGGCATCTGAACAGTTCAAGTGTGGATCTGTTTCAGAAACTGTGATGTGAATGGCTGCGGGCAAGCTCTCCTGGTGGAAAGCCTTCTGGATCTGCACCAGAAGTGAGGAAATGAGCCAGCACTGGCTGTTTAAGCCAACACCAGCAGGTCTCTCAGGACTCAGCTGTCTGCTCATCCCACTCTCAGTCCACAATAAAGTAGTGCATAAATAACTGTCTAAAGAACACAGATATCTTCTGTATGAGGACTGCTCTTGGCTCCTCTGCCATAGGAAGTACATGACTTTGGGCTATAGGAATATTTTTCAGTGTTGAGATCCTTGTAGTCATGCCTGTACTACATAGCATACACTCCTGATCATCTCTCTTTATGCTGTAATAATCAGCGTACAGCTGAAAGCAGAAGTCAGTGATGTAGCTGGCTTTGCAGTGACATTGGTATAAATCTTGTTTCACCAAATAAAGGTAGCAATAGACATATAACTCACTTTTACAGAAAAATGAGGTCAGAGAATTTCTTAAGAACTTCCTCTTTTCCTTGTTCCCTAGCTGTGGTCTCAGCTTAAAAGTGAAGATGACCTCAGCAGTTAGCAGCCACAGAACTTCACACTGCAGCAATGCCTCCTCCTCAGTGCTGTTGAGTGAAAATGCTCTACTTTATTGCAAGTAAAGAGTCAAACCAGACACCCAGATTTTTTCTCTCCATGTTTTTCATGGAAAATATGCTTGCTTTCTGTTTAAAATTTTGGTGCTAAATTTTATTTTTCATGGAAAAAGAACCCCAAAACCTACCAGTTTTAATAAAAAATACACAAAACCCAAAAATCACTTATGAGTCAATTTGATAAGATACACACTTGTTGCTCTTGTTGTTAATGGGAGTATCCATCAATTTAAACTCAATTTTAGAGTTTAGTAAGAAAATACCAAGAAAAATTGTCAAGCATCCTTGTAACTCACAGTGTTTAGACTCCCCAACAAGACAGAGGGCTGTGTTCATCGCATTAACTTTTGATCCAAGGTGTTATTTGAGTGTTCTTAAGAGTGCCTTCCTTGTTTTACCTCTTAGTACTGTGGTTCATTGCACCTCAAATGATTGACGACCCAGGTATATGTGTACTGATGTAAAATGCTTTCTTTGTGTCCTCCTAATGATAATGCATTACCAGGAGTTTGTAGCCAAATAAGGTAGATTTACTGCTACATTTGTGCTGGTGATGTGGAAAGCAATTGGATAATACAACCAAAACTTGTTTTTGATCTCTCCCCTGGAAACTAGATAGAAAATACAACAGAAAAAGCAGCTGCATGGAACAGTGAGGTGTTATAGTTTGTACAAAAATTACCATTTGGTTTCTTTATTACTGGTAGTATTAGCTTTGGCTTTTGAACTCTTTGGTGCTGTTTACTAGTATCTGAATGGCTATAAGAAAAATGTGTGAAACACAATAAAATTTAAGGTACCTGGTTAGAGGTTGATGTTTTGTTGTTGTTGGAAGCAGTTTTAGAGTTATTTGTATTTGTAGTAGCCAAGAACCCAGCAAATTCTCAGAATAAACTGCATTGACCTCACTACATCAAACTGCCCATGGCTTCAGCAAAGTGTACAGTCCTTCACTGGCAGCCATAGCTGCCAGAAAATGATGATACACTGCCAGTATAATTTGCAGATGTTAGTAATCATGAATTCAGTGTTGGGCATAAAGGAATGTGGAAAGAGGAATCCCAGAGACTGGCCAGCAGCATTGCATGTGGCCAGAATTTTTCACTGAGTTCACATGTTCACTGCGATACTGTTTGTGCACCTTCTGTCCAGATATATTTGAACACACTAGGGAGTAGCTTCCTAATCAGCTGTTACCTGATGCCCATCTGCTATCCCAAATAACATGTGTCCTCTGTAACATTTACCAATATTTGCTCGTGGCTCATTACTTTTGCAGGATATGCTGTTTTGTAAGATAATAGATACCCATTAAAGCTGGTATTCCTGTCCCCTCACTTTAGCTTCTGAAAGACTGCAGTACTGCTTCCCACTACAGTCAAACAAAAGTTTCGTCCTTTTCTGAGACATCTAAAATACTCATGGTGAACTCTTCTCTGAAGGAAATTTTCTGTTTCCTCTAAATATAGAGATATCACTAGTTTAGGAAGTTAACCTACAAGAAAGATTAAGATTAATATTAATCTAACTAAATATAGTTGTCTATAACCTCAGGGTCTTTTTGTAGTCTTTCAGGAGAAATATGTGCAATGCATCTCATTTTACAACTTCTTTACAGTTGTCTTAAACTAGTGAGCTAAATCACATACTAGAGTTATTTCTTTTTCTGTATTGACTATGGTCAAGTACATAAAGTCACTACCACAGGTAGTGTTGAGATGTCTCCCACCTTTCCTGGAGATTTAGTAATGACAACTTCGCATAAAGACCATTCATCACTTAGACTTGTTCTGTGAATATAATTACTTTTCCCTTTGCTAGACAGATATAACAGGGAAAAATACTTTGTCATGTAAATGCTCACTCCCTAAATTCTTGCTAGAGAAATTAAGACTGGAATTTCAGACCTCATTCAGCCTAAAATTCAATGAACATTCCCATCTACTTAAATCAAGTTAGGAAAACAATTTACGTTAATAGAGAACAACATGTGGTTTGGTTGGTTGGTGGATTTTTTTTTCTTTTCAAAAAGAAGAAATACATATTGTAATCAGTATTCTACATGTCTTTATTATATGAATGCAAAGGTTTTAGTTTCCTGGTACTTTTGGTATAGTGTTGGTTCCTTGTGTTTCCAAAACAGTGCCCATTACCTAGAGTTTGTGAATGAAAACAGGAATAGGAATCAGATCAGGAGGGGAATGGAAGCTAACAGTTGGGAAGGGTGCTTTTTTACTTGTTTTTTGTGGGTTTTCTGGGGGTTTTTTTGAGAAATGTCATCTAAACTTAAGGTAGGAAATTCACACTTTGTGACTCAGTAAAGCTGACTAATTCCTAGAGATGGTCAGCATTCAGGAATTCGCACCAGAACTCAATGTTTCAAAAGCAATTCTATCAAAACAAAAGCAACAATTACTTGGTTTTTGTGGAAAAAAGCGCATTTTTTCTTGAGTAAGTCAAGTGTGAATTTATTACACTTTCCCTTCACATGTATCCTACAAAGCACATGAACTTTTAGACCCCACCAACTAAATCTCACAGGTATGTAACTCAACTTTCTGCATCTTTTGCTTTTAGCCCTCAAAATCCTCAGAGAAAAAGCCAAGGGATGGTAGCAGAGTCAAAATAAATCAGTGAAAGATTCTCAGCTGCTGTAATGGACATTGGATTAGATCTTGTATTAGCTTATTTACCAGAAGTTATAAAACTTGCAGAGACTGGTATGTTTCTTTTTAAATTCATTCGGACAACACATTTGTTACTAAAATAAAATAAAATAAAATAAAATAAAATAAAATAAAATAACAACATCTCTCCTTCCCTCTGCCATGTCTTTGTCTCTAAGCTTACCTCCCCTCAAAAGTCAAAATTTAATAGATGAAGGGAAACTCTCTGCAGCCCAAGCATTAACGGGGATAAAAGCAAATATGTCCGCCAGTCTGGCTATTAAGAGCAGCTGCACCAGAGACAGTTGACCACCAAATGGTATCCTAGCAACCTACAGTAGCATCGTTATACATACTGATATCAAGCCAAATTTATCCTTTTCAATATCTTAGCTTCGAGAGATCAGGGATGAATACAGAACAAAGGATGAAAATGGTGCCAATGAGAAAGACAACATGGGGTTTTAATTTAAGCAGAGGTTGTAAGGAATGCTTGTGTAAAAGGAATAAAGAACATCACACTTTTGTGAGGAGGAAAGATACCTTCCTGTGGTAAGGCACTCAGACAATTATTAACCAATTTGCTTCCAGAATACTAATCCTATGTATATTTTAGCTCGGAATAAAACTTGCAATATGTTGTCTTTTTAACTACATTTAAATGTTTCCATTTAAAAGGGAATAAATAGGGAAATTATTCTTCCTTATCCTGAGGGGAAATAATTTTTAATTAGTCAAACTTTCTAAATCTAAAAAAAAATGTCTAGTCAATTTTACCTATAAATTGTGGCTTTCAAAAAAAAATAGATGTTATTGTTTCTAATATTAAATCTGATAATTGCAGTTCTGTTAATAAACTTTCAAAACTGAGCATTTCCCTCTTTTTATACCATAGATTGCTTCATTTCTACTATTATATTTAGAGTAATTGATCCTGCACAGTCCAGATAATTTACCAATGTTCATAATGATCATGTCTGTAAATAGCTTTGTCAAAGAGAGGAAAACTGAACCTATGTGCAGATTAATTACAGAATATTCACCTTTTTTTTCCTTTTTTTCAGTTTTCAGCAAATATTGGAAAAACCTGCTAATCATCTAGACCTTACTCACTACAAGGGCTAGACTCAAGTCCAGAGTAAATTAACATGGTTGCACCAGTCCAAGTTGAAATGAGGACTTCTGACCTCAGTTAGGGGTTTGGCTGAATGTAGCAAACTTCTGATAATGCAGACAGAACACGACCTCAAACAGAAGCAGAACTGTCTCCCTTCAGTAGCAGATGCACTGCCAAGTAACCAGTATGTTGCAAATATCAAGACAGTGTGCAAAGCTACTGATCACTGATAATTTTTAACTTATAGTCCAAAAGTTATTCTTCCAGAGGACACACTCTAGGGAATGGATTTACAAAGTTAGGTTTTCTGATACAGTAAGTGTTTTTGTATGCACCAGAAAATCTGTGTGAAAAATATTTCCAAATGACACCCTGCAGTAGAGGGCTCTTTGGAGACTTATCTGAGGAAAAGAAAATCTACAGAAGAAACCCAAACCACTAAATTATTCACTTTTTTAAATGGCATAATTGAAGCAAGTTTTTAATCCAAAATTCAGTCTCTCCCTTCATTTTTATTTCTAATTCTTTTTAATGATCTTTTTTGGAACAGGCTATTTAGCTTCCTATGCTTTGTTATTTATGCAGATGACACCAGTCTTCTCCAAATATTCTTTCAATCTCTAGTTATCGCTGGTAGTACTTCTTCCTCACATCAGATGATATTTCTTTATCTTCCAAGGAAAGAGTCTGCCATATTATAGTCATATTTTAATCCAGTAGAAAAATTTATTCTTTTCTGTGCAGTTCCAAATTTACCTTCAATTGCCCCCAAATGCCTGTGCATGTACCAAATCACAGGATTAAAAAAATATATAATCACCCAAAAACCAGACACATTGGTTTCTTGTAATCTGGCTGCCTCTATGCAAACTGTATGTTTTTGATTAGTGTTCCCTGAGCAATATATCAAAGGAACACTGGACAAGAAGAAGGCTGAGAGCTGACAGAAGAGATGCCCTCTGTTAGTCTGCAGCCACATTGACTGAAATCTGTAACACATGTGCTGAATATTGGCCTGTGAAGCAAAAATGTCTTCAGCAACTTGGGCTATATCAGCAGGACAACAGGCCAGACCTATTTAAAAATGCCTTAGATATAATCAATAAGGCAAGTTGTAGTCTGTTGCATACACATGAATACATATGAAGAGATATTAAAAGTTTGTGTAGTCTCCCACACCAAGTGTGCATTTCCAAACATTGTGTGGATTTTCAGAGCATGTAATTTCTGCTTTAATTTATTTTGTTAGTCTGAGCTTTGTTAAGTGATGAGCTAAGGATGCAGTAATCCTGTTCAAGAGAAAGAGAATACCATCCCTGGTAAGAAGATAAAACTCCCCTTAATTTTACATCTTCTTGACAAAATGTTAGAGAAAACAGACAAGTCTTCAGAACCATAGACCAATACGAATGCAGAGCAATTAAATAGAATTCTTAGAAAGGAATCAGAGTAGGCCTTTGAGTATTTATGTGATACTAAATTAATGTTTCAAGGATATTAACAACTTGGCAGCTTAGTGAGCAGAAGAACCACTTCAGAGAAATCATATCCAATAAATGGTGGCGCAATCCAGTTTGATTGATTAGTGTAGGAATTTATGAAGGCACTATATGAATTGTTGGGGGGTTTTCTGTAATAAAAAAAGCTGGATTTAGTGATTTGGGTGATTTGGATTCCATATCTAAAATTCTGTCTTCACATAGTTTATAATTAAATTCTGAGTAAAGTAGTTTCCCACAAGTGAAATTCCTGTAAGAATTTGGTGCCATTCTTACACATTTTAACTTCGAGAATTTTTAAGGTGGAAGACAGGCATGTTTCCTTCAAGACTGCCTTTTATCTATATCATGCATCAGAAAAAGTCTGCACTTCATAAATCATACTCAGTAAAGAAAATGTCCTACCTCTTGTGGGCAGAGTGTGAGAAAAAAGAAAAAAA
>VWZU01009518.1:490498-508378 GCA_013397095.1 Sterrhoptilus dennistouni
CATTTTTAGCTGCAATTCCAGCTTGGCAAAGGAAGTTCCACCCATTGACAGGCAGGCCTTCTGCCATCTGTGTTAAGTGGGTGCATTGCAAGCACCTGGAGCTACAATTAATACTTTCCTTTTTAATTCTTTCTTGTAAAGCAGATGGGAAAATGCACAGCTAGTAGTGTTATGCTGTGTTTAAATATGAGAACACCATCATTTAGGCTGACTGTTGCCTTTCAGCCTGACACCTATATATTTGGACTCCCATGTTTTAATCAGCAGAAACATGTCAGTGCTCAGGAGGCTGTTGTAAGGATCTACTTGAAAAGATCGGGAAAGATGCCACAAGTGACCTACTGCTTATGCAATGGCAGTATATTGATTAGAGGAGACTATAGTTTTCTGAATGCAAAGCTCTAGTTTAATGAGCATTTTAAGGACAGTGCAAGAAATCATGTTATCTCTAAGCCCTATGAAGGTATGGGGCAAATAGGAGGATTCACAGATGCACAAATTCAAATGTCAAAAAAAAACCCAAAAAAACCAAAAGATAATTATATCCTTGCAAAGCTGTTTCTTATGCATGTCTGTAAGGCTTCGCCTAAAAAAACCCCAACAAAACAATAAAGGAAACAAAAGTTTGTAAAATCCCATTTTCTCAAAGGCTTGATGAAGAATAAAGTACCTTTGAAGTGACAGTAGGAACCTTCAACTGAAAAGAGAAGCATGGGAAAATCCTGCCAGACAAACCAAAGCATTTGAGATTCAGTAGGGGACTAAGGGTTTCTGTCCACAGATTCATAACTGGTAACTTTGTCTATGCAATAAGAGTAGGTGTTTTCTCTGAAGTAACACTAATCAGTTTGTGACACAAAACATTGGCCAAGTAAATAGGTTTACTCAAGTCAAAGTTGGAATATTTCAGCTTTCATCTTTTTACATAGTGGGGAGAGGATACAAATGTGAATTAGAAGTTTCTCAAGGAAGCAGCAGCCCAGTTTGCAAAAGATGGCTAGAACAATCAATTTAAAGGAGAGCAGGCTGTTTTCCCTTAGCTATTTCTATTCTTGCTATCTAGTGACTGTCCAAAGTAAAATTCAGAAGGAGCACTGCTGTGCAACAGTTTTGATGGCTAATGCATAACACTGACACACAAACCTGTACATTTGAAACTTTTGCAGTGTGAGGAAGGCCTAAAACAGAGATCTCCTGAATAAATGCTCTACCAGAAGGCAGTCATGCAAGAGATACCATGGCACAGGAAAAGGATTCTGCTCTGATTTCTAGCTTCACAGAGGTACTTTGAGTTATCCCTACACTTTTTAATTTTCTTTTACTTAAAATATCCAAATAAAACCCCTTTATAGTACTCATAAACTGCTAGTGATCAAGAGCTGCTGAAATACCCATATACGTCTTCAAATTAATTATTTCCCAAGAAGTCACGATAATGGTCTGGAGAGATGAAGCAAATACATCTTCATCTAGATTATCTTCTAACTCAGTGTGAAATTAGAGATAAACACATCAGCAATCAGAATTTCAGAACTATGAAATTAATATGAAACTCTTCCCATTTCTTGTATTCTGTTTTCCCCGTACTGAAAAAAAACCCTAAAAAAAACCCCCAAAAAACCCCCAAAAAAACCCCACCTAAAGTAATAACTTTTCAGGTTTGGTTTGGAATTAATAGGAAGAAGAGAGAGATTCTGTTATTTGTATTTCTATTTTTATTTTTACTAAGTAAAAGTTAAGATTTCTGCGGAATAAGTGGGTAGAAATTAGTTAATAACAACTGGAATGATGTTAAAAGCTGTTGAATTTTTTTCTATCAAGAAATGAGAAATTCAGTAACACATAAGAAAGTTCATCTGTTTCCTTAGTTTTCTTTTCAGTATTTAAAAGTATTTTGTTCAAAATACGACAGCCTATCTTTGATAAGAATGTACTCTATATATCATGAATGATGTGTAGATTAAATAAGGTATTATTTCTAAATTAGCAAAGCTCATTTTTGTAGTCAAGTAGACTACTTGAATATTATTATCTTAAAGCTAAATTTACAACATATGCAAATAAATGTACAATATATTTATAGAAACATAGGAATCCATTAAACTATTGGACTGTTAGATCTGGAGTTAATTCATAAATCAAGTATTGTGGCAATTCACTAAAAAGAATTCAGTTTTTTCAAAGTGTTGAATTCAACTTTTGAGGAGTTATTTCCTAATTACTGAGATCAGGAAAGGAGAATTTAATAAAAAACAGCAGAAGATGGCTGATGCTAAGTCAAATAATATCTTTAAATCAAGGGTTTCTGATGCTTTATATTCCATCTTTTTTTTAAGTAGTTAAGAAAAACTGATATTCAGTATTCTTCCAGTGGAAAAGAAGGAGATTAATATTTATGAATTATGACTCAGATTAAGATTTATATATTCATTCCACAAAAGTTGGCTTACTGAATCACCATTTCTCACCTGAATTTCAGGTACCTTTTGCTTGGAAGGAAACTGAATTTAAAAGTACCTATCGTGCAGCGGGCATGCTAAGCTTTAAAACACAACTTCAGATTGCTGAGTGGCAGTGAAAGGCAACTACCAAGTTTGCAAGTAGATTTTCTCTCAGGAATATTTTCCACTCCACAAATTGAACTTGGTATAACAATGACAAGAAAATTTTAGAAAGTTTGTTGGGGTTTTTTAATTTCATAATTTTCCTAAAGGACAGTGTGTTCCCATTTATAATTATCATCATCATCATCATCATCATCATCACTACTAAATATTTGCTTAAATAGTAAAGATAAAAAAGAGGGCAAAATAAAAAAATAACTTCTTGGTTCTAAAATGACTTCTTAGATTTTCTCTCTGCTGATGTTTTGTCTTACCTTCTGTACTTTATTCAATGTTACAAATTCTTCGATATTAGTGTATAAATGCTATGCCCAAGATGTTTTATATTACTCTGACTTATTAAACCACCTTTGACTTCAAGAAGAACAATATTACTGTGTAATTACAAATGTTTAATAAACCATATCTTTTGTTCACAGTTGTTGAATTTGTAAGTTCATAATATATTAATACTTTATATGTTTCTTAAGGGTTTTTTAAATTATATATCGTGCATGTGTACCCCTCAGAAAATCAGAATGAAGTCCTAAAGCTTTGAATTTCCAGCACCTTTGAAAACGAGGTAATATTAAAGCAAGAAAAAGACAGGATTTTTGAGAACCACAGAAATGCTGAAAAATGATATTATTTTTGCCATCTGACTTTATAATTATTTGTTAACATCTGTGTAGAATACACAGGATTTATATTTCTTATAAATATGTATTGGATGAAATTCTACCCAGAAATCTTTGTGTAGAGTGTTCGGTTTGGGTTGGGTTTTTCCAATTTATTATTTTTATTATAAATGTTTCACATATTTTGAAAGTTTTATTTCAGTATTTAGTAGTGAATGATGGCCATGGTACTCTGTTTTAATGGGTAGTAGTATAACCAAAGTTCAATCACTACAACTAAATAAAAGTGGGTATAAAATAGAAATATATGCAGTGCCAATAAACACAATGCAGTAAAGGCTCTTGCAAAATACTGTCCTTTCTTTCCCTTTGCTTTTTATACATTGGAAAATGTAGCTTTGGGAATCCTGATATATTTTAATGCAGTATGACGTTGCTATGGCCAACTGGTAGGATTGCAAGAATAAAAAGGGAAATGATCATCCTAAACACCATGTCAGTATTTCAATTAGCTCTGAAATGTTGTGAGTCAGAATGCATCTGTCTCCAATCAGTAATGCATTTAAAATATTTCGGGATCGAACTATTTCAAAGTGTGATCATATGCAAAAATAATTATTCAGGACAGCTTTTTGTCTGTATAAGAGGTATTCTTTTTCTGGAGAGTTTATGTAGTTTAAATTTTTATTGAATAACCCTTCAGTTTTTAAGATGTTCTAGTTTAAAAAAACATTTTTTTTTAGAAAAAAGTAGTCAAAAAGTTGCTAATGTTTCTAGAATCATGGGTTTATATTTATTCTCTTTTTCCGATCAGCACTGAAACATTTAAATGATGTCAAATACACTTAATCTATTGTTTTATAAAGCATAATGAAAATGATAGGAAAACTACAGCTCCTGAGGAAAAGTTAGGCAATAAATTAAAACGGGATATGCAAATATTTTACATTAATGAGTGCAATAGCAAGGCAAAGGATCTTTAAAATCTGTTATAAACTGACTATTTGCTAGAGCTTTTCCAGTCAGCAGCTTATCATTGACCACAGTGCAGAAATATTTTCTTTGGATGGGCTGGAGTTTGAACATGAATGTTCTGGGACCAGGTACCCAGGCTCAGCGGTCTGGGAAGTTGGTTTTCCCCCAGCAGAAAGCATCAGTTACAAATGGAGCATCTCCAGACACAGAGAGTATCTGACATGTCACTTGACTTCAGGCACAGTCACAGAATTGAAACACGGTAAAAAAAGTCTTTGAAAAAATAATTTTGTTTATTAAAAAACAAACAAACAAACAAACCAAACCAAAACAAAACAAAACAAACCCCCACAAAATTCCTCCGTTCCTCGAATGGAAGAAAAACTCCAAACACATAAGCATATCTGAGAAATGCTTTTCACTAGAATTTTCCGCATTATTTAACAGAAATTTTAGGCTTATTCCTTCCTCATTCCTGATAAGGTTAACTGAAAAACAAGACTTTTATTGACTTTTATTTGCATAATAGTTTCAAGGTTTTAGAGTTCTTAATTTCACATTTGCATAAAAATGAAACTCAATAGATTTTACATAATTAAACATAAATGAAGTTTTGAAAGTGGATATTTTAACCACACAATGTTCTGTAACTGTTCCTCTATGTAAACAAATATCCTTTTAAAGATACTAATAATTCTCGTCTGAGATGTGAAAATCTCATTATTGGTCATAATTTAAACTTGGGTTCCTTGTATCCTGAGATTTTGCTTATTCAGTTAGGTATTCTTTCCTTTCCTTCTGAATCTAAAACATATTGCAGCTTACCTTCAATTTATAAAGATATCTCTGGTTTGGAGGAAAACAATTTCTAATGAAAATTATAAGTTTGAAAATGCAGATCAGTTGCAAGACTTTCTTCCTGAGAATATCTTCATTTTCAAACCTGAAGACAAGACATTTTGTAAAGTAGGAACCTGAGAATGCAAAGTTAATAAGAGAAGAGTAGGAGAATATCTTTGTGGGACTGATTGCTGGCCAACTTCTGATGATTCTGAGATGACTGTGTGAAAAAAAAATTGATTAGGTGTGATCATTTAAAAATAAAGCTGATTTATTATAACCTGAAGTTCTTCAGGATTGAATATCTGAGGAATCTATTTTGTTATTAATTTTCTATACAAAATTCTGCTTCTGAATTTACTCCCTCTTAGCCACAATATACTTTTCAATATATGAATTTAAGTGAAAAATTTTGTGTGTTCAATCTGTCTGAAAAATACCCAACCCTGACATAGTCATACTCTTTATTGAATTTAGAAAGCTATCTTTGACTGTCATAATAGAAATTTTGTGTCTAATTATTATTGATTATCTGATCAAGATTTAGAAATCTAATTTTTTTTTTTTGCAATAAATGGGCAGAAAATTCTCCTGGAGGAAACAGCAAATAATCTCACTGCTATTGTATCAGATACATATAAGGATATATGAAATATCATTTTCTTTGGCAGAGAAGTGAATTGAGTGCATATCTCTACATATTTTGAAATAAAATAGATATTCAATATAAATACATTTTACTATTATCTACTCTTCTACTCTTTGGAGTAAAAAAATTAAAAGCAAAAAATAATTATGAACAACAGCATTTAGGGGAATTTTAAGCATCTTAATTTATTACAGATAAATCTCAGAATCTTTGCAAATCAGATTCAAAAGCAGATTTAGGCAGAGAAATTATGAGTTTCAAAACACCAATGGACAAAACAGAAGAATAAAGATTCTCAGATTCAAACGTAAGTTTTGAACATCTTTTAGTACGTCTTGCTTCTGCATGCATTCTATAGACTTATTGTGACTTTAGCTTACAGAAATTTTTGTAATGTGTCTGTGGTGACACAGTGTGTCAAGGTGGATCCACTTTTTTTCTAGTCCTGTGTGTTCCTCTCTATGATATAGAGAAGGAGAAATGTGAATAGGGATTTTTTTTTCCCGCTTTTCTCTCCTTAAATATCATGCTTCTTGGTATTATTGCAACAGCAGTATTTGAAAGTCACAGTAAATTAATATGATTTCGCATTATTTTATTTTAAATAAAATTTATGAAAATTTATTAATTGATTTTTGGACCCAAAAGTTGCAAAATCTATCCACTTTAGACAAATAATTAATACATCCTTAAACCTCTTGATGAATAAGAACTGAAAATGTGTTTATACCTTCAAAAAAGACATTGGAAAGGGACTTGAAAGAGATTTGGACACAGAGTCTTCTTTTTTTTTTTTCTTTTTTTTTTTAATTTTGGAATACTTTAAGATATTCCTCTCTTAGGTAAATGTACACGTTTTGAAATGAAAGTAGCAGAATTTGCATGAATTCGTAACAAAAGCATTTTTCGTTTAATTCACATTGTACAAACAACGGAGGAATCAAATTATTCATACTTCTCTCTAGAAGTAATTAGGTACATTATCTGCTTAATGCCAACATACTTAACTGTATGAACTGGAAGTAAATAGTCAAATGTTAATCAGTTTTCAGTGTGTCTAGCACAGAATTCCTCTTTTCTTTATACAGTACAAGAGGTTAAAGAAAAGCCACACTGTCACTAAGGAACCTGCCTATTAAAACATTATGCAAACATCTTTTGTTTAGCCTCTTTTTTTTCCTTCATTCTCAGTAGTAGGATGATCTCTCTTCCTCTGTGAGGCTGGCATGTCTTCAAACACACCAAAGTTTGCCTTTTCCAGCATTTTTACTCTTATCCATTTTTAGAAAGAATAACTTTTCAGAGAAGGCTTAGAAGACAAATATTTTTCCTAGATAGAGAAATTATCTATATTATCCTCAGATTTAAAAATCAAATAAGTAAAAGCAAACAAAAATGAATAGCACACAACAGTTTTCACAGAAAATTTACATATTATTCAAGTGAAAAATATTGATAAAAAATAAAATAAAATAATTAATTAATAAATAAATATATGTATAATAAGATATGATAATAATAATAATAAAAATAATAGTAATGGATCCGTATTTTTCCTTGCTCAAGACTTCTGTCCTTAGAAATATGAGTGGGGTTTGATTCTGCTTCATGGTATTTTCCAATATTTCTTTGAAAAGTATAATGGACCCTTTGTTGTTCCCATGTCACAGATCTTCAACAACACAGAGAAGCTACAAAGCCACAGACACCATTTGTCCTAAAGATACTCATTTGCTCCACGTAACCTTTCATTATGGTAAGCAAAATTATGTGTATTGCTTTCATCTTCAGTTTACCTACTGGAAAAAAGGTGCTGGATTCTGATTTAATAGCAGCAACTCTGCTGTAAAGAGCTATAAGCCACCATAGGTACAGATAATTCTGATTTCTGTTGCGCTAAATTTAAGTTTTTTCACAGTAGCTGTTGTGGGGCTGTGCTTTGTATTTGTGGTGAAAGCAGTGTTGATAACACGGGTACGTTTTTGCTACTGCTGAGCAGTGCTTGCCCAGAGTCCAGACCTTCTCTGCTTTTCCCAGTGAAGAGGCTGAGATGCAGAAAGAGCTGGGAGGGGACACAGCCACAGCAGGTGACCCCAACTCAAAGGTGTATCCCAGCTTATACGGCATTGTGCTCAGCATATAAAGGCAGGGAAGAAGAAGGAGGTGGGAGATGCTTGGAGTGATGGCATTTGTCTTCCCAAGTCACTCTTAGACATGACAGATCTCTGCTTTTCTGCAGATGACTGAACACCTGCCTGCCCATGGGAGGTAGTGAATGAATTCCTTGTTTTGCTTTGTTTACACGTGCAGCTTTTTCTTTACCTATTAAACTGTCTTTATCTCAACCCACAAGTTTTCTCACTTTTACCCTTCCTAGTCCCTGCAGTGGACTGAGAGTGAGTGAGTGAGTGAGTGAGTGAGTGAGTGAGTGAGTGAGTGAGTGAGTGAGTACTCGTGTCGGGCTTTGTTGCTGGCTGGAGTTAAGCCATGACAATAGCTCTTACAAATTACTTTCATATCAGTACACTAAAGACACCAGTGTTGTTCTACACCAGCTAAAAGTCCTATTATTCATTATTATGGGTGGACATGTAATATAACTGAACACAAACACTGGCTGTTCCCAGTTGCCAGACCCTCATTGGCTCCAGAAAATGAGGACTATCCATGTAGCATATAGCCATTATTTCTCTCCATTTCAGTTACCTGTCCAAAGTACAAATTGAATAAAGATTGGAATACAGCTGAGTCACATTTTAGCAATTCAGGAACTGTATTTAGTGTTCTGCACATGCACTTTGACCACTACAATCCTAAATTAAGCACTAACTGTCATTACCAGCTCTTGCCAATCTTTGTAATTCAAAAGTAACTGGAGAATTGGTCTTTAAGTCAAGAAGATAAATTCAACATCTTTTGTTTCCTTCAAATTAAACTCTAATAATTACTACACATAATTGAGGGGCAGTCTGTCATATTGATCCCACAGCTTTGTAATAGTACTTTACACTGACTGTAGTACACTGACCATGGGATTTTTACTTATGAATGTCTTAGGATTTAAAATTAGCTATAAATAACAACAAAAAAACCCCACCACCACCAACAACAAAAAAGAATATTAGCATCAAAGAAAGATTAAATGCAAAATCAGCATCTTTTACATTTAAATACTGTTCCTTAACTAAACTAAGTGTTATATTAGTGAAATATTGCAGCCCCCATGGATTATCCTGGCAAATTCTTCCCAGAACAATCCTCAAAATTCAACAGCCTAGTTTAGTTTTAGGCAGCTAATTAAAGCAATTAATTTAGCAGGGTACATTCCTTCTACACTTAGTGGAAAAAGCAAGGAGATCACAGTGGGCTGAAAAACCTCTGCAAGGGATATAGTTTCTTTCTCCACTAACCATAATAAACAGAAAGAATGTTCATTTCTTAAGCAATTATTTTAGGTGCTTGATGTTAGACATGATGTCTTTGCACAGAAAATAAACACAAGGAATAAAGTGTTGGGCATGGTACAAAGAGCCACTCTCATCAAAAAGTCCTTAGACCGTATTATGTCTCAAAGTTTTTGGAGCATTTTTAATAATTGTAGTTGTATGATTTTGGTGTTATCAGTTTTATGTATGTATTTGTTCCTTGTTTTATATTGTTTTTTATAAGTTGTAATGGTTTGCCCCATGTCACCCATGGAGTTCAACCCCCCTTGGTTTTACCCCAACCCCAGTTATGTGTCAGTCATAAGTTATACAGCCCCTGGGCCTTGTCTGTCACTTTGGGGTCTCTCCCAAAAGTCTGGGAAGTTCTGTGAGGGTCCCAAGTGATGGGACAAGACTTTGGCTGTCCCTCTGCCCGAGTTACTGATTTGTTCTAATATGTGTCATTTACCTGCAGAGCCATACCCACATGATCCCTGATTTGTCCTCAGTTCAACCCATCCCTGAGTTCCTCNGGGTCACTTCTGCTGAGGGGTGGCTGCTGAGGCAGATACCCTGAACTGAGGTTATCCCCACTGGGGGATGAAGAAAGCCAGTAGTTAGCCCTGAGCAGAATCTCCTTCTTTCCTGCTGTCTTCGCTTGACTCCTTCGGGCAAACCAGAACCCAAGGGATCGGTGAGGTTTGTCCTGCTACCAACCCGTGCCCTTTACTATCGAGGTGTCAGAGCTGGCCGAGGCAGAGAGACAAGACACCTCTACAAATATTTTTTTATTAAAAATATATCTTCTTTCTATCTGCTGAGAAGTCTAACTGATTACGTATTTAAACTGGACAGTTAAAACCTAAAGAAAAAAACCCCACCTAAACATTAGAAATATGTTACAATTACTTTGGTGACATCAAGAATAAACAAATTACTAAAACCTCTTTACACGTTCTAGTCAACCAACTTAAATATTTCATTAATGCTTCTAGGAGGTTTTATCACTACAGAGCTTTCTATTGACTGAACAGAGTCATTATGTAAATATTTTTTTGTAAAAAAGTAGCCAGTGACTTGGTTGCTATATATAAAAAATACTTCCAAACATTTCCCTAGAATTGCTTTTATTAATGATAAACCCACCACCTTTCCCTTGTAAAAGTATATTGAGAATTGACCACTATTAGCTAAAACCCAGTGTTCTATCAAACAATAATAATTTGATATGGATTGAGTCACATACAATCTGAATACTCAGAAACTCTTGCTATTTAATTTGATGAAGATATTCTGATCAGAAAAGTTCAGAAAAAAATTATCTAGATTTCATGGCTGAGGTAGAAATCCCTTATCTGTTAGAAAATTAAAACATCACAGTATCGGGGCTTTTTCACTGTGTAATATACTGTTAAGGTCCTTATTTAGGAGACCAAAACCCAACCCATTAGGTTCAATGCTGACACAGGAAATTTGAATTGATGATTTTACAACATGGCAATTAATGACAGCTTAAAAACACTCCTGAGCAGCAGACTTTCCAATACTTTTTTGAACACCATGTTCCTTCCTACCACTGAAACACTATTCTGCCAGGAAAACAGAATCATCAAATCCCAAGCAAAGCCAGCAAAATGGATCCTGATTCTGTAGCCCAATTTTTATACATTTATTGGCCAGCAGGAACCTGAGGTTTCTCCCATATCTGTCTGCCTATTTTCCTGAGCAACATAGTCCAATAGAAGCAGGCCCTTAGAGCATAACAATCTCCCAAACAGTGAATATTTCAGTGGATTTTATATCTGGCAGGACATAGACTAGTGCCATAGACCATATATTAATTAGCTCCTCTCCAGCAGCCCATTCTTTCAGCCCATCTTTCATCTCAGATGCCTAACTAGCCTGGAATTGCAGGTTTTGAACCAGATATTCAATTTTGGGGTTTTTTTACAGCTGGACATCTTTACGCCTTAGTTAAGTGTCTGCTTTAAAAAAACAACAACAATGTATGAGTGACATATAAGATCAGACCTCTGTGGACTATTGTCCCACTGAATTTCAGCTAGAGAGCTTTAGAGAACCAGATCTCTAATGGATAGTCAGGCAAAATCAGCTAAAATTATAGACTTTGCTATGCATAGTGGCTCTGGCAAAACTATACCGATGCCTTCTTGAAAAGCAGTATCCTACTACTCATACTGCTGCAAAAGCTATACTAGATAAAATGCATTTCTGTAATATTGCCTCCAGGTCACAGAGGTATTTAAAATGAACAGAGAGTATTAGCTGAGGTTTCTGTTTTGTAAATTATTAATATTTCAATTTTAGGAGGTTTTTTTCTTAATGTTATTGAAATCTTCCTGCCCTTCAGCAAGTTTCATAATACCTTAAGATAATATATTTGCCTGCCACCTTCGTAGGGCCTGGGCTTAAATCTGTCTTGGGTCATAAGTGAAATTATCTAAATGGCTTCAAATTAGCCCTCAGTAGCCATTTGTTCATTTCACAAAAGTAGTATTGTACATAATTTGGCAGCAGAGTGCAATTGTAGAGTGCTATTTTGTAAGGAACCAAAAATTGGAATAGAAGGGATATTGGAGACCAGGTTTGCTTTTGGCAATGATATTTGGATCAATCCCATATAGATATATCTTACTTTCATGAGCACCACTATTCAGCAAATTAGTTAGCATGATGTAGTTGTCTAAATATTGTTTTACAGTTTCATGCAATTTTGGACACCAACAGTCCAAGACATCCTTTGATTATTCTTACTTGCAATAGAGAAAAATTGCTATAAGTACTGATTGTCTAGGAAAACAATATGGTTTTTTTGTTTCTTTATTTGTTTTGAAGTATGATGATGATAATTAGAACGTGGAACAATGAGGCAAGTTCTAATTAGAGGTTCAAATGAAAACAACATCATCAACATCATTCAACTATACACAGTTAAATTCAATTAAATAATCTGCTGACTTTTATGTGACCAGTTCTATCTAGCATAATAAAGAAAATGGGAAAATTTAAAAAAGTAGGAGAAAAGTTGTCAAATAAATTAGTTGGTGTAAATTATTCCATTAGTTGTGCTAATAAAGCAAAGAATGTGGTAAATGTCCAGTGTTGCATTTCTTATATTTGAAAGGTTATGAGTCATTGAAATTCCACTAACTTAAATGTAATCAAGAGGGGGGAGGAAAAAAGTAGCATTTCTGCTTACATAAGCAAATGGACACTCTTAATTGAACTGAGCATTTTTAGGATAAAAGTCTAGTTGTTCAGCAGTTGTACAAAAGATGCTTCAATAAAATTGGTCCATTAGTAGTGTAAGGAATACAAGATAGCAAAGGAATAAAAAGCCATACTTGGGCTGGAAACCTCTTTGAAACAGGAATCCTATTTTCTTTAACACCTATCATTCCTTATGCATGCTGCTCTGTAAAAAGTGTTGATCAAGATCAGTCCCTCCACATTCATACATAAGTGAAATTGTAAGGTTTGCTTCAGAATTGCACACAGCAACAGGGAACATCATTGCCTCAGCACTGTGTTTTCTGTGTTAACCTGCCTCTGCAGCAACCCTTAACTTCAAGATTTGCCTCCCTACACTCTGCTCCAGTATCCACAGAACACTGATTTTGGCTGGACACTAGTAAGCCACGTAGCCGTTCTGTCACTCCCCTCCTCAGCAGGGGCAGGAGTAGGAGCAGGAGCAGGAGCAGAAAGAAATATGGGGAAAAAGTCATGAGTCAAGATAAAAGCAGTTTCATAAAGCAAAAGAAAAATGCGAAACATTTTATTCTCTATTTCTCATCAGAAAGTGATGCCCAGCCCCTTCCCAAGAAGCAGGGTTCAGCACATATAGCTGTTACTCCAGAAGCAAATGTCACAAGTAATGAAAGCCTCTTCCTTTCTCTTAGCTTTTTTATCTGAGCAGACGTTATATGATATGGACCCCTTTGATCAGTTTGGGTCAGTTTTCCCCTCCCAAGATCTTGCCCAGCCTCAGCCTGCTGCCAAGGATGGAATGTTGGAGACAAAGAGACAGTGCTGTGCCAGCCCAGCTCAGCAGGGGCCAAAATACTGGTGTGCTAGAAACACCTTTCCAAATACCAAAGCAAAGAATAGCACTGTGAGGGCTGCTGTGGGAAAATAAAATTCATCACAGTCAGACCCATAGAGATGAGTCCTGGTACATATGCGTGCATATATGTATAGGCACTCACATTATATAAATATGTAAAATTAAACTTAACTACTTGAATTCCCTCAAAGAGAATTTAACAGATTTACTATTTGAATAGCCGTGTTTTGAAATCGCAGTCTTGACCTTTGTGTTACTAAAGACTGTTTTGTTTAGTTTTTATTATTTTGGTTTAATAAACTTTCAAGTGGAAAAAAACCTAACCACAACATAGTGGAATATGAAGAAGTAACCATAAGCACTGAATAATTAAGAAATCAATAAACAATTTCACATTTCTTTGGTGTTCAAATGACCTTCCTGAATTAGAAGCTAAGACAGTGTATGCAATGCAAAATCATTAGGTAGGTAATGTACCAAGTAAATTTGAGTAGGCTGGTAAATTTTGATTTAACTATCTTAACTGCTTTGATAGGTTAACTCTAAAGATCATTGAATCAGTCAGACAGTAGTTCAGCAAAAGCCAAATAAAAGGCAGCACTTAGAAAGTAATACACATACAGAGAAAATATCAGTGAGTTGTGGGAGGTAGGTGGTAAGAAGATGGCCTGTAATGATTATTCTTTCCAAAATCTGTGATATAACCTCCTACTGCTGAAGACTGAGGTCAGACAAAGCCTAAGGAAAGCCAACAATACTTTTTCTTTTGATTAATAGAAATACCATCTAGTTCAGAGTTCATGTGAGCAGCCAGAAAAATCTCATGTGTCTGGGTCTGAGAAAGGCAGGAAGAAATACACCTTTGTCCTGCAGCAAGAACAGAACAGCCTCACTGGGGTCTGAGAAAGGGTTGAACACGGAGTTATCACTAGGGAGGATTGAAGGGAAGGTTACAGGTTCTTTTTTTTTGTGGGAAACCACCAGTCTTTTTAGCAGAGGTGCTTTATATGCATCAGTATGCTGTGGATGGGTAACCGCACAACAATTGGAAGCTGACTTTTGTGACTGAGGTCAAAAATGCCTGTCTCTACTGAAAGAATACTCTCCTCTCACACCATCTACCTGAAGCAGCCTTGTTAGGGTCACTCTGCAGAGCAGCTTTCCTGCCTTCTCACTTATATATTCCGGCCCAAATCCAACCTGCCTGTTCTTCTGTAGCTGGGCATAATATTAAAGATTCAGTTCAAGGACTCAGAGCTCTATAAATTGCTGAGTACCCTTGGCTTGTGGGCACTCTCAGCTCCTCACAGAACAAATCCAGCTCTCCCCTAGGAATATAAATAAAATCACCCCAAATGTCTCACCACATATGCAAATCTGTCATTCACTCTATGTATCAGCTCTGCAGATAACTCAGTTCTCCTCATACACAAAAATAATCTTTCTGAGATGGTGGCAATAGATTTTTTCTGAGATAAAGGGTAGCACTGAGAACCTGTGTTCACCTTTTATCTGCCCTCTTCGTGACAGTTGTGTTGATGAAGTCTACAAAGCAGCCTGAATTGAAAGTCGACTTGATAATTTGTATCTTGCTCTCTTACCTATCATTATAGTTCATCGTTATCTTCTAAAAGATTTTCCATTGCTCCTGAAACAAGTCAGCATTCACTCTCTTTTTCTCTCTCTCTCTCTCTCCCCTCCTCTCCTTGAGTAGCAGTACAGCTGTCAGTATGACAATCTAACCGCAGTATGTTACACCCACTTAGGTGTTTGGAGGAAGGACTAAACAAATTTAGCTATAACTGAGCAAAATAAAGTTTGTCTTTACATTAGAGCAAGCCGTTAAGAGCCAGAGAAATGAATGAATAAAACAGAAAATATCACTAAAAAAAATGTTATATAAAATTAATTGTGACGATTATAAGGATTTCTAAGGACATTACCTCTATTATCAGCTCTAGGAGTACTGAATATTAACCTTTTTTTAAATTATTTTTTTACTTTCTCAAGCCAACAAAATATTTGTAGCATATAGGATGTTCCAGAAAGCAGAGTAAACAGAGGCAAAACGGATTACCTACAATGCAACTGTTTGGCCTAGGAAGTCTGAGTACAAACCATGTCTCCAAGCTACTCATTACTGAGAACTCCTTCACTGACTATGTAATCAATTTCAATAGTGATTGATATTATACGTAATATGCCCTCAAACTTACATGCCATTTACACCTTTTATTTGGCATCTCTTAAATTAAAACAGATATTAATATAAGTCATAAATCAAGAACTCAGAAGTCAATAAGGGTTCTCTGCTCATTGCAGAGAAGTAGCTAGAAGCCCCCAAAAACCTAACAAATTTAATTGAGCTTCAAAGCTTGAAGTTTTCTTAATTGGTATTTTGAATTTATTTAAACTTAACTACAATTCTGGGTTTGTCAATCTTTTGTGGAAAGAAATTTTATATTTTTTTTTTTTTCCCTCAAAAGATGGGAAGTTCAGAAATGTATAAAATAAAACTTGTGTGTAAATGGCAAAGCTGAGTTGTGCACTAGATGCAATAACTGGAGAGATACACTTGTGAGAATCAGACAGCAGTTTTTTCCAAATATACACAGGATGAAAGTCATAAGAGTAGGGCAAGTGTGTGAGCCGTGTACTCAAGCAGTCAGTTCATGAACAATCTGCTTTGTTAGAAGTATAAGAACAATTTTATTTTTTTTTAAAGTATAACAAAGCAAGATTTCAGTGGAAGACAAGCTTCTAACTTGCTAGTATTTGGACAGAACAGTGTAAACATTAATGCTTCATCCTCTGCTCACTGTCAGAAGTTTTCTTACATGTCTCTGCCTTATATTTCCACCTTTCAACCACATAATGAGGTTGACTGGAGCAAATTACATTTGACACAGATTCTTCTCTAACTTTGGAAAATACAGAAAAGGTTACATTATCCACTATGACCCTAGAAATCTTTGATTCTGGCTTTTGACCTAAACTTTTTGATCTCAAAGCGTGATATATTAGGAGCACTGACGAATAAGAAGGTAATGGTATAGGTTAGTACCGCTACTAAGTAGGATATTAGATAGTGTTAATTGGATATGATGTGATGACATTTCTTACACTGATGAGTTCCAGCTCCTATAAGAAAAATGTCCATGTATTTTGTTAGAGCATTCACAGTTGTTGTCCAGCTCTCTCCTCTTAATTTCCAAGACATTAAACACATCTTCTGTCATAGGTAGCTGTATTCATGTGAACAAACCACTCTGTATCACCTTCCCAACAGGAGCCTTAAAGCTCTAAATCAAGAATTTCTTTGGATTTTCAGCATGAAAACCAACCAATCTCCATCTTATTTGCATATCTTTGCTCACCTTTTTTTCCATGCTCTTACAGTCAGTCTGAATAGGTAGACAGGTGACACAGAGAATTTTATAACTTCCTGAAGAAAGAAAGTGTTTAGGGATACAACAGAAGAAATCCTAATGACTATGAAAAGTGTAACGACTTTTACAGACATGCCTACCTATAGCATACAGTATTTTTGTTATCAGATCTTTGCACCAAGGCTTCTGCCATACATTTGTATTTGAATAACCTGTTTGTCATAACAAAATTGAAGACATTTCCAGTCTTGTGGTATTTTTCATTGGCATTACATGTGACAATTAGGCACTCTTAAGCTGAACTCCAGTGCAGCAAGATGATCTCTTCTTAGGTGGCTCAAAAATTCTGAGACAATATTTTATTTCCAATGAAATCATTGTTTATCTTTAAGTTAGGAATTTTGGGATAATTTACATGGTCTTCTAAACAGTCAGGATTTCAATAAGCCAAATAAAAACATGATCTGTTAATAGCAAAAAACATGAATTTGTCATCTTTTTTCATGAATATGAAAAAAACCTGCAAATCACGTTCTGGTCTGTTCAAATTCATAATTACCCATACGACTCACTTCTAGAAGGCAGGAAGAAAGTCTAACAAAATATTATGGTCCTCACAGACAGCAGTTTCATAGAAACCCAGTGGAGAGAAAGGAGATTTGAAGGACGTTATTGATAGTTGCCAGGACTACTAATTCTTCCATAAGACTGGAGAACAAAGAAGAGGTGAGAAGCATTTTCTATATCAGATACTTATTTAACAATTCTAGCAAAGAGCAATTCTCATTCACATCATCTGCTTCTGCTGCGAGAGTGGCTCTGAGAATGCAGCCACGGGGAGGCCTGTTTTGATGAAGTCCGCTGCTTTCCCTTTCAAAGCAAATGAGATAATGCGGCTGTGGAACAGCACCTTTTAATCAGAGCAGTGGGATTCCATTGAAATGTAGTACAATGCAGCTGCAAGTTAGTATTTCCCTAAAGCAGGTGTACACTTCTCTACACTTCTCCCTTTGAAACTGTGAACACAGCCTATGTCCCTGTATCCCAAACTGGGCCTAGGTAGAAACATACTCAGCACTACGTTTTACTGTTTGTCCTTTTGTCTCATTTTCCTTCTGTGCAAAAGGCATTTAGATATGTGCCAAAAATACCTTTCATTAGTGTAAATCAAACGTATTTTGGTTTGTTGGGGTTTTTTTGTGTGGTTTTTTTTGGTGGTGTTTTTTTTGTTGTTGTTGTTTGCTTGTTTGGGTGTTTTTTTTTTGTTTTTTTTTTTT